>SNQJ01S0021384.1:65281-91075 GCA_010110895.2 Picea sitchensis | reverse complement strand
CTTACCTTTTTTGTTTTCCTTCCAAAGCCGAATGGATCAGTCTTTGGAGATACCTCTTCCAAATTTCAATCGTAAAAGAAATACTTTTATCTTCCCACACCGATGAAGATCGGCGTTCGGCTATTTGAAACTTCTCAAACGATTTTCATCACCTTTAATGATTACCGATGTCGTACTCCTAAGCGTGTTGGGGAAATATTTAGCGTGTCGATTCCTTAAGTAGCTTGTTAAGGACCCTTTAACAATTAAGATAATTCTTTGTTGTATGTTTAGGCAGGCTTTAGAAAATTCAAACATGAATATAAAAATAAGCGCAAGTATAAGTTTCATACTAAAGGAAAAACAGACAGTGTAAAGGATCAAGTGGTACCCAAAAGTAAAAATGAACATATACTTTTAGGGTGTGTTGAGTTCTCAACAAACCCATATAAATTTCTTCCCTCGATATCCTAGCTCACATACTGTTAGTGGCTTATGCATTTTACAATGATATATTAGCACCCATTATTGAGGAATATCTAGTGAAATATGTAGATTATATGGTAAGTGTACATTATGTTGAATAAGCCCCTCCTATAAGTTTTCTTGAAGAGGCTATGGATTATGAAGAGAATATCAAACAATGGTTACAAAAAGTAGAAAGATCCCAACCTCCTAAAGGATTTTTCGTAGTACAACTCCAAATGGAGCACCAAATACAAAAAATATAAGAATCCTATGAAGAAATCCAAAGGATGGTAATTTGGAGTGCTAATAATGATGAGTATATAAGTGACATATGTTATGGTTGGTATTATTTAGAGAAGGCTTGTGAATAATGATATATGTACATTTGTGATTTTTGGGAAAACAAATACTTCTACTTCTATTCATTGATTCTACTCTTGTGTATGTAGAGAACATTGTTGCAAGATTTCAAGAGCCAATTATCACTACTAGTTTTCATCTTGCCTATTCTTGAGAAGTAGTGTGCCTTCCAAATGCACACCTAAACTTTTGCACTTATGTGGAAAATTATTTGGATATGGATAGATCTATATATTTGGATCCACATGATCAGATCAACCATTTGGAGCACCATTCTTAGTCATGTATTGATGTCAAGTAAATTCAGTGGAGATTCAATATGAGCTCTTGGGCATGGTACCTAAATTTATGGATGTTCTCCTTAGATTAATTCATTATTGTAGTTCATAATTTCATATGAGGCTCTAGCTAATTCAACATGGTATTCAACACTCGTAAATGAGACCTAGGTTTATAGTAGAGCTTGCTGGAATACTTCAACATGGTGGTTAGTGCTTGTACATGGGACCCTAGTTCACTATATTAATTCATAGTTGAAGTCAAGACTCATCCATGGGAAGTTATCTTATGGTTGTACATCCTTACAAAAATCATTCAGGGTAACACTTTTCTATGAGGGATGGAGTGTTGGTATCCTACCTATGGGTGTACTGAGGGGATAAATGTCCCATTATAATAATAATAGTAGATGCCATCCAATATAAGGAAAATGAGGTTCACTATGTTTGTTATTGTTAAATAAGGCCCTTTTTGTTAGTTAGTATTGAATAAATGTAATGTGCACTCATTAAAGAAAGTTTACTAGGTAGCTAGGAGGTTGTTATGATTAAGGTTCCACTATTATATATAAACAAGGGTGGATTCATCATGAGAAGTGTGGATTTTATTGTATTTGGAGCTTAGTTCATTGAGAGGTCACCCAGATTTAAGAGGCAAGTGAACATGATTCGATTTTTTTCATAAAAAGATCATTATAAGGTGTTTCCCTACCTTAAGGGTATTTTTATATAATCAAGTAAATCGATTTTTCTATCTTATTCTTGGATGTTTTGTGAGAGATAACATTTTTAGATCTAAGTTACTTAAAAGGTAAATTGGAGCTAGAAGGGATGGAATAGTAGAAGAAGGATGCTTTAGGGAGGGGCATAAAACTCAAAGGAATATTTTAGTATTTGTATAATAATTTCATTAACCCACAAGAATTAATGAAATAAACATTCAGTGCACTAAGACAACTCATGCTATTTATTGTAGGAAATAATTATTCTAGAAATTCCACAAATAACCCTTCCACAAGGCCAATAAATACTATTAACACTAATTTAGACCATAATCACATACTTGTGACCCAACCCATAATACCAATGATGAGAAATGGGAAAAATCCATTCAAAGTGGAGAGAAAAGTGTAGAGCAGTACTTTAAAACCAACACCTAATGATATTTGATAGGGATAGGAACTTTGCAACTTTGACCAATGAAGGAACTCTAAATGAAGAAATGGGAATGATAATGCTGTTAAAGTTCTTGTTGGTCATAGTTCCCCACATCAAAGTACTTGTTTGTAATAGTTCCTTTGTTGGTCATAATTCCTTCATATTTACATAGTCAATGTTCCTAGTCAAGAAAGTTCCCCAAAACTATGACAAAAACAACTCTGACCAATGTGAGGACAAGAACTCTAACCAACAAAGGAACATAGATTGAAAAAGGAATAGGAACTTTGAATGATGAAGGAAAGAGAGTAATTTTGACAAATCAAGAGCTCTAATTGAAGAAGTAACTCTAAAAAAGGAACATGGGTAGGAACTAGGACATAGTTCATAAAATAAGGAATAGGAACATAATATCAATTAGAGTTCCTCTTCATATGGTTACTTTGTTGGAAATAGTTCCTTCATAGTTCCTTGGTCAAAGTTCCTAGTTAGGAATTTTACCTGGAGCTATGATAAATAGGAACTATAATCAATGTTAAGATAGGAACTCTGACCAATGAAGGAAATCTAACTGCTCAAGTGTTGGAAAATTGGTTTTCATTGATGTCAACCTTAGAGGAACCCCCAAATCAAAGCCTAGAATCCCCTAAAAGTATTGAAGAAGCCTTGAATATAATTGAAGGAGACTTGACATAAGTGTATATAAATACAAAAGGGTCCCCTCATGGTGTAGCTTTTAAGCATGTCCCTCACGGGATGAGATAACATGTGGTTGTTTCCACATGCCCACTTTGAGTTGTACGAAAATGGAGCCTTAAAGAATCCAAGTGAATAATCACATAAATCCAAGTGAACAATCCCCTAGATCCAAGAGAAGAATCCCCTATATTAAATTAAAGAAGCCCCTAAGGTTGACCATCATTAAGGAAGAGGTGTGACCCAAAGGTTGGGACCCTTATTCACACCCCCTCATGTGGAGAAGACTCATATAAATAAGAGGAGATTGATTTGACATTTGCATCACACCAATTCAACCTAGCCAAGGAAGAGGAGTGAATTTCATCCTAGAGGAGCGAATTTCCAAGGGAAGATGAAGTCTTGTGATGATTTTTTCTAGGGTTTTCTTTGAAGGTCATATTGACATTTTAAATATAACATTTTTTATAGATTGATTAAGATATTGAAACTTGGAGATGTTTTAGAATAGATAACAAAGAATCTTGGGTAAGAAATTTAGGAGTTGAATCATTACAGGTTTGGACTTATACTCAATGAAAGTTGATGTTGATTTTTATATATGATATGATCACATAGATTTAACAGGAGATGTGAATTGCTTGCGTTACAAATGAGACAAATTGGATCCTTCTTTAAACTAAATTGGCCTCCCCAAAAGACATGAATTTTCACTTTTCACATTATGAAGACCGACCTTAGTTACAATATTCAACACTCCTTCTTAAATAGGGAGGTATTCATAATGTCAAATTTGACTTGTCTTCTTGGCACTTATTCTAAGAATGTCTACCTGACGCTAAAAATGTCAACACTCCCTCTCAGTGAGGGAAGACATACTTGGCCATCATATATTTATTAGAAATTCTTCTGTCATAGAAAGGTTGTATCAAATTACGATCCACATCAACAACCTACCACAACCTAGCTAGTATCTTGATAGATGGCATATCATTTATATAACATCAATTTTCTGGCCCATTGTCCATCTGAGTAATCAGGAATGATGTTGAATAATTAAGGTGTTGAAGCCTGGGCACTCAACTGAGTATCTCATAGTTGTCATGCACTCAATGGAGTGTCCTGTGACTGAAAGGACCCTTCTTCCTAATCAAGTCACTATATGTGACACATGAAGAATGACAGTCCTAGACCATTTTCCCTAATTAGGTCACCATATGTGCCATAGGGAAAGTGTTAGTTATATTAGATGTTGAAAGACACTCCATGGGATACAGGGACCATTCTTAAAATTAGGTCACTACATGTGCCATAGAAGAATGCCAGTTCTGGACCATTTTATCTAATCAGGTCACCATATCTGCCATAGCGAAAATTTCAGTCTTGTACCAACCTCTCTAATCAGGTCACCATCCATTCCATAGGGGGAAGACCATTCATCCTAATCAAGTCACCATTTGTGACATAGGATAATACCAGTCCTGGACCATTTTCTATAGAAAATGTCAGTCCATGAAACATCAATAATCTATCCAACCTACACCATTCTCACAGGGAGAATGTTAGTCCAAGAACACACTAACTATCCACAATATAAGAATATAAACACTCCCTCTCGACCAAGGGAGTAATCTCCATAAGCCCCATCTTGTCCTTGAAGTATACAAACTTCCATTTGGACAAGGGCTTCGTCAGAATATCTGTTATTTTCTCATCGATGGAGTTGTACTAGAGCTTCACTTCTCCCTTATGGAATTTATCACAGATATAGTAGTACTTGATCTCAATGTGCTTCGACTTATCATGAACACGGGGTTCTCTAAAATCTTCACACAACTTTCATTATCACAGTATATCATGGTCGATTCCAGTGCCTAGTCAAATAGTCTGAAAACCATCTTATGGAGCCATAATGATTGCATACAAGCATCATAAGCTGCAATATACTTTTCCTCTGCAGTGTTGTGTGCAACAAAATTTTGTTTCTTGCTATCCCAAGATATCATAGTACAGCCAAAACTAAAACATACACTAGAATTACTCTTTTAGTCACTTTCACTCCCTTCCCAATCATAATCTATAAATCCCTACAACTTTACATCATCATTTGAAACATATTTCAAACCATAACTAGTTGTTCCATACAGATATCTTAATACATTCTTTGTTGCAATCCAATGTCCATATCTTGGTTCAACTTGGAACTGGCTTAGATTATTTACTGCAAAGAAAATATTCGATATGGTAATAAACAAATACATCAATGATTCGATCAACTATCGATACAGATAAGGATCCACCAAATTTGACTAAGAGTATATCCGTTTCTTCATGTTCGTAACCATGGGAGTGGTAATGAATTTGTAGTCTTGTTGGAGGTACTTCACACACACCTAGGATTTATTCTTCCTAAGGTTTTCTATATGATTATTAGTCATTATTTAGTCTCCTATAGTTTAGGAAGAATATTCCTCTAGGAGAATATTCTCTTCAGTTCACACTTTAGTTTGATCAGTTGAGTGGAGTCTAGATGCCACATTGGTATCATCACCATGCAACATTGGGATCATCACTAGCTAATGTGAATTTTCCTTGGGATTATCACCAGACTAGCACATTACTCATGATTCCCTGATATCCTCCTCACTTCACTCTATTTGAGTCAATTAACTGAAGACTAAGAGACTAGTTAACTCAGACTAGGTGGCAGTTCACTCCCATAATTGCCTGAGAGACTAGACTAGGTGGCAGTTTAATCCCATAATTGTTGGTGTGTGTCTAGATCACTCTAGACCACCACTATGGTAGATTGTCTTATCCTCCTTTGCACATTAGTTGAGTTATATAGAGTATATAATGTGTAAATTATCATTCATTTTTTTGGTTAATGAGAATTCTTCCATTCTTTCTCTCCTACTTCTCTTTTCTCATATTTTCTCAGCAAAATGTGTATGTCATTTTCTAGCTAGATCTATTCTATGCAGGTTCAACACATTTACATTGTATCAGAGACGACAAATTGCTAAGGAAAATACACACCATAATATGTTTGAAGGTACCGAAGATTGAAGACAATGAAAAATGGAATTTCCAAAAGAATTAATTCTTACATCATACAATTTCTTTGGATGGAAGGAAAAGATGATAGTGCATCCTCGAGGTAGAGGATTATAAAAGTTTACCATGGACACAGAGACTGAACCCACATCATCCATATAAAAATCCAAGTATCTGAATCGAATGGATGAAGCGTTTGGAACTATTTGTAGTCTCATTTCTCCTTTCCTCTTTGACATATCCTCCTGTAAAACCCCCAATGAAGGTTGGACCACCATGGAAGGGATTTTTGGAAAATAGGATGAAATGAGGGGACACATGATCGAGGTGAAATTGCTCACTTTGGATCCAAAAACCTTAAAAAATATCCAAGATTTTTGTACCAAATATAAGGATTTGTTTTCATAGCTCAAGGCTTGTGGGGTTGATAAATCTAAGGAGGAGAAACAAATGGTTCTCACCATTCTCTCCAAACTTGGTCTAGAATGATCAGTGTTTGTATCCACATTTCATTCAGTTAGGGTCACCTCTGGAGACACCTGGAAGATGCCCTCTCTTGAGGTCTTTGTTGAATCTCTGACACAAGAGTAGAACAAGATTATCAAAGGCTCAAATGCACATGTACTTACTGTGCATGATGGTAGCGGTTATCAAAATTATAAATCTAAAGAAAAAAATACAAAAGGAAAGAACATGCAAATCCAAAGAAGGAAGGGTACTCAAAACCCTTCAACAAGGCCTCCAAATCCAAATGTGGAAAGGGAAGAAAAGGGGGAAAATGCACTTACTTCCATAAAGGATTACATCTAGAATCTAGATTTATGCAGAAATAGATAGATAAAATGGCCCAAATACTTCAACAAAAAAACCTTGGATATTTCATACCTGATGGTGCCAAGAAGAAGAAGCCAGAATATCAAAATCCCAAGAAAGACAATTCTAGCCATGCTTTGATTTCCATCAACTCCTCTCTTGATGCTTGGATTGTAGATTTAGGTGCATCACACCACATAGAATCCACAAAATAAGTCTACTTTTCATTGTAAGAATGAAAATTTCCTCCTATTATGATGGGGGACAACTCTTCAATCGAGGTCACCGACAAAGGAAGAACTGAACTCACAAACGAAAGGTTCAAGAATGTGCTACATGTTCCCAAAATTTTTGTCAATCTTCTCTCCATGTATCAGATGAAAAAATATGGCACCAGAAGGAGAGTCATATTCACACCTGATGTAGTGAATATCTATGACATGCAAACCAATTCCAAAGTTTCTACTGGTGAGGTAAATCATCAATCCAGAATCTACACATTTTCTGAATTTATTGAACCAGATTTTGCATTACTTCTTACCCATGCTGATGAAAGAAGTAGGATATGGCACGAAAGGTTCATGAATTTAAATTTCAGATATATGCAAAAAATTAGTAAGCAGGGAATGGTTGGTGGTCTACCTGACATCCACTTCTCCAAATGAATTTGTGATGGATGTTTTCTTGGAAAACACCCTTAAGAGAAATTCAACAAAGGAAAGACTCAGAAAGCTTCCTCTCCTATAGATTTGATCCATAGTGACCTCATGGGACCTTTTCCGCATCCATAAATCAATAAATCAAGTTATGTGCTCTTTTTTGTTGATGATTTCTCATGCTTCATATAGATTTTCTTTCTCATGAAAAATTAGAGGTCTTTCAACACCTCAAATATTTCAAAGCCCTTATTGAAACACAGTCAGGAAATAAAATCAAAGTTCTCTGAATAGATAACGAGAGAGAGTATGTCAACCGTGAGATACAAAATCTTTGTCATGAGGCCAGGATTCAAATGGAGCACACTATTCCTTATACTCCACAACAAAACATAGTTGCTGAGCGGAAAAATAGATCTCTAAAAGAGATGGCATCTTTCATGGTACATGCAAAGTCAGTTCCACAAATATTATGGGCTAAAGAATTTAATTGTGCAACCTACATCCAAAATAAATCTCCCCATATATTTGTCAAGGATAAGACCCCCTATGAGGCTTGGAGTGGCCTCAAACCGGAAGTGACCCACTTCCGTATTTTCGATTCATGTGCATGGGCTAGGATTCCCTCTGACAAGAGAAAGGCACTTGATCCATAGAGAACATAGTGTATATTTTTGGGATACCCCAGTAGTGTGAAGGGATACAAACTCATTGATCTTTCCTCAGACCAGCTCATCATTGAGCGTAGTGTCCAATTCGAGGAAAGTGTCTCGCATGTACCTCAGTAGCCGCATGCAGACACTTTTGTTCTTCCACCTATCAGAGATGATGATCATGCACATTCTGAATCTTCTTCAGATGAAAGTTTTGATTCAAAGGATTCATATGATCCAGATATAGAGTCAGTACAGTCATATGCTAAGTCAGTGCATGAATATGTAGATGAAGGGCCAGAGCCAAGGCCCCAGTGGTCCAAGACTACTTTTCAGGATGTATGAGATCTTGTTGGGGATCCAGGTAATACTAGAAGGAATCGATCTAATTTCGAGGAGCCTCCTCTTGAACTCACTACCATTGAACTCATTCCACCTAGGCATCATTTCTTGGTTCAATCTTCAGATCCATGGTCCTATGGTGAGGCTGCTGGAAATCCCTTTTGGGAATCCACCATGCAAGAGGAGTGCAAATCCCTCCTCAAGAATAAAACTTGGGATCCAGTTCCCCTTCATTCAGGAAGGAAACTTGTTAGGTGCATATGGGTCTACAAGACCAAGAGTGTAGCAGATGGATATGTTAGTAGATATAAATGCATGCCAGTTGTGGAAGGATTTCAACAGGTGCATGCAATTAACTATGATCAAACCTTCTCTCCAGAAGAGAATATGGATTCCATATGTTTGGTACTTTCCATTGCAGCAACCAAGGGATGGGAAGTCCATCAGATGGACGTGAAGAATGCATTTCTTCACGGAGATCTCTTTGAGGAGATCTATATGGACCAACCCTATGGATTTTTGCAGGATTCATCTTTGGTATGTATACTGAAGAAGTCTCTTTATGGCCTCAAGCAAGCCTCGAGGGCATGGTATGACAAGATGGACTCCTACCTATTGTCACAAAACTTTTTATGTTGTAAGTTAGAACTGAATGTTTACATGATCAAGATGGCTAATTAACTTCTAGTCCTAGTTCTATATGTTGATGATTGTTTGATCATCGGTTGCTTGAATTTAATTATTGTTGCAGTCAAGAGGATTATGCATGATAGGTTCTTGATGCAGACATGGGTCCACTACATTTCTTCCTTGGACTTGAGATCAGTCAGGATGCATCAAGAATCAAACTGTCTCAGGCCAAGTATGCACGAGATCTCCTTGAGAGATTTCACATGACAGACTAGAAGTATTCTCTGACTCCTTTCCTATCAGGAGTCAGAATTGAGGATGGTGGGGACACTCCACTGGTTGAAATCACACTATACATACATCTAGTGGGGATATTTTTGTATCTCACACACTCCAAACTAGACCTCTCCTATGCAGTTGGAGCAGTCTCCATGTTCATGCAGGAGCCACATGAGCTACATTGGAAGGATGCAAAGTGTATCCTTCGATACATACAAGTTACCATCACCTTTGGAGTTCACTATGCAACATAATTTACATTGGACCTCATCAAGTTCATTGATTCTGATTGGGCTAGTGATAACATTGATCGCAAGTCCACACCTAATTACTCACTCATTCTTGATTCTGGGCCTATCCGTTGGTCGAGAAAGAAGAAAAATTATATTTCTCTATATTAAGTCGAGGCAGGCAGAGTACATAGGGGTAGTTAACATAATCATTTAGGCTATGTGGATACAAAATGTTCTCACTGATTTGGGAATTCAGTTTCATCGGTCGATCGTCATATGATGTGACAACTAGAGCACTCGAAAGTTCTATAGAGATCCATTTCAGAGACAGTGGGAAAAGCACATTAAGATCCACATGCACTACATCAGGTACTTAGTACACGAGGGTATCATCAACCTGCATTTCTATCCTTCAACAGAATAGACTGCAGACATATTCACCAAGACCTTCACTGAGCAGAAGTTCCATTCTTTGCACATTCATCTTTGAGTGAAGTACATAGTTTCCTAGGAACTGTCAATTTTTCTTTTTACATACATCCTACTTTTAGGGGGGGGGTCCCATGAGGTTTTACCTCTTTCCTCATTTATTTCAGTGTAACTTTTGTATTTGGGTACCTAACATGGCCTCGTTGTCGGGACCCATTCTTTATTTTCACCATAGTGATGTTCAGGGGGGGTGTTGGAGATACTTCAGACACACCTAGGATTTATTTTTCCTAAGGTTTTACCTATGTCTATTAGTCATTATTCAGTCTCCTATAGTTTAGGGAGAATATTCCTCTAGGAGAATATTCTCTCCAGTTCACACTTCAATTTTATCAGTTGAGTGGAGTCTAGATTCCACATTAGGATCATCACCATGTAGAATTGGGATCATCACCAAATAATGTGCATTTTCATTGGGATTATCACCATACTAGCACATTACTCATGATTCCCTGATCTCCTCCTCACTTCACTTTGTTTCAGTCAGTTAACTGAAGACTGAGAAACTAGTTAACCCAAACTAGGTGGCAATTGACTCTCGTAACTTCTTGAGAGACTAGACTAGGTTGCAGTTTACTCCCATAACTGCTGGTATTGGTTTCTCCTCTAGTGTGCATTGTTTGAGTTATAAATATTATATCATGTGTAAATTATCATTCATTTTTTTGGTTAATGAGAATTATTCCATTCTTTCTCTCATGCTTCTCTTTTCTCATATTTTCTCTGCAAATTGTGTATGCCATTTTCTAGCTAGATCTATTCTATGCGACTTCAACACATTTACAATTCCATCATCCCAAATATCTGAATGATCATGATAACATACTTCCCTTGACCAAGGAAGATCTCACATGGATTATGTAATACTCCTAACTGAAAATAGTAATTTATTAAGTCAATATCCTTCATCTCTAACTCAGAGGCTAACTCTCTCTTTCATTGAAGCAAACCCTATGGAAACGAGTGGATCCTCCCAGGAGGTCTCACATATCCTAGAGGCCTCTTTCCTATGAATCTTTTGTCTGGTCTCCTCAACTCATGAATACTATCATCAAGATCAAAGGATCACCATCAACAACCTTGAAGTAAAGGTTGGGATCAATAACTCTATTCTAACATGAGGGGACTATTCATGAAATCAATCAAAGTCTTTGACCCATAATCATGAAAAGGACTCTAATCAATGAATAAACAAGAGGAAATTTGACAAGTGAAGAACTTTGTCTAATGAAGGAACTCTAAATGAAGGAACAAGAACACATCCTTAGTTATATTTCCTTTGTTGATTAACATTCCTATTGGTATGGTTCCTCTATTGGTCAAAGTTCTTGCTCAAGAAATCTTCCTAGAACTCTAACTAGTGGAAAACATAACCAATGTTTTTTTCAACCAAAGTTCCTTCATCAAAGTTCTTTTTGGTCAAATTTTCTATTGGTTAGGGTTCCTTTGTTAGTCATAGTTTATATCGATCATTTTTCATTCATAGTTCATTCATCAATGTTTCTCATAACTTTGACCAACACAAAATTTGGTCAATGTTTATTGTTTAAAGTTCCTTTGTCAAAGTTATTGTCTATCATAGTTATCTGCGTCACATTTTCCATTACTCTCCCTAATTCAAAGTTCTTGTTAATGTTCCTTTGTTGGTTAGATTTCCTATAATTCATAGTTCCTTAATATTTCCCTGGTCAAGAAAATTCCTTGGAACTATGATCAACAATAACTCTAACTAACAAAGGAACAAGAGGAAATTTGATATATGAATAAATCTAACCAATGAAGGAGATTTGAATGAAGGAAAACAAATAAGAATAAGATATTGGTCAAAGTTCTAGGGAACTTCCTTATCCAAGCAAACATCAAGGAACCATACCAATACGAACTCTAACCAAGTTCATGTTTACTCCATTTAGACTTCCTTCAATGGTTAGAGCTCTTCATTTGTCAAAGTTCCTCTTATTTCTTTGGTAAATTTCCTTCATCAAATTTCTTATTGGATTTCATAGTTCCTATCAATTATATTTATTGTTGGTCAAATTTCTATAGTAATTTCTTGACCATGAACTTTGACCAAGGAAATATGAAGAATATGTACTCTTATCGACAAAAGAACCATTACCAATAAGAAATCTAACCAAATGGAACTCTAATCGACAATAAATTTGATCGATTTCCTATTCATGTTCCCTTGTTAAAAGTTCCTTCAGCAATGATATTGAGTGTATGGTTCATATGGACCCTTGGCATTACATAATTCCTCAAAAATATATTAACTAGTTCAAGTATATGAATTTCATTTCCCATAATAAAATTTATCTATCCAAGGGATGTCATTTAGAATGACAAGGTACCCTTTTCTATTGGGGATTATAGGAAGTTTATTTTAGGAAATTATACTTCCACTCTAAACGTAATAGAAGAGATTAAGACAAATTTAAGCTAGAAAACAAATGACAAAGGAAATTCACAGTACACAAAGATTTTACCCTAGAAACCGAAAGAGGAAAACCAACATTCCTTGAGCTTCTTGCTCTCTTTTTGTCTTATTCATTTAGAATAAAATGTTACATTCCTAACCTTTTCCACACCTAAGACACAATCAACATCATACTCTCTTTGTTTACACAAGGAAAACCTTGTAGCCAATTCAACTTACATCTACATGACCAACAACCTATTGCTAAATATTAGTAGGAACGTACAAGATTTATAATTATTAACATATCTATTAATATGAATACAACACACCTTATTTATATGATTTACAGTAGGAAAAAAACTAAATAAAGGCACAAAAAAATGGTTACATATCCATGTAGATCATTGGCTACAAATCCTGCAAATCTCAGGATTTTGTTACAGTCGGATTACCAGTCGACCTTCATTTGATATTTAGTTGGTTTCCACACAACCTCCTATCAACCTCTTATCGGTCGACCTCTTCGATCTACTGTCAATTACTTTGAATTCAAATTTATCTGGTCAAACACTTCGACCTTTGACTTTCACTCCCAATCGGTCCACCTTGACTAGACTTTCACTGCAAAGAATATAACAACCCACATTCTCCCTCTTGTTGTCTTCTTTGTTGAACCGAGAGTTTCCTGAAGTTTTTTCATAGAACCAAGGAAACAATGCCCATTACATTTTTGTACCAAGAGAAATTCACCCACTAGTCCAGGTGGATATTGGTGGCCACCCACCTATTCCAACTGGCTCCTCTTAACAATTTTTAGTTTAGCACGTTCTTCTTCACTTCTTTGTAATTGTGGTTTCTACACTTCTGGAGTTGTCTAAATACCTACACATCTTCCAGGTGGAGACTAGTGGCTTCCCACCTAATCCAGTTGTCTTATTTTGGAAGTTTTCATGTAAACACATCTTTCTATACTTCTAGGGCCATTTTGGGGCCCTAAACAATGTTTTTTTGGCTTGCCACAGTCAAACTATAGTCAAAGTTAGAGTTTGATGGTATAATGTGTAGTTCTAGAAAATACCTTTCCAACAAGCTATCACACTCCTAAAAGGCAAGTCGTACGCAAAAGTTATGACCTTGGGAAGTTGAGGTACCAACTTACCCAGCGGGGCCCACACAACTTTGGGTGTTTCACCTCCTAGCGTTAGGTTTTTGGATGTCTACGGTTTTGGCATTCATGAGTAATGTTAAAAAGGCCTTTGGAGCCTCATTATAATCATTATTCTCAGGCAAATGTGCGTAGAAGCCACTTCTCTTCTCAGAGATAGCTACCACCATTCAAGCAAGTTGTTTTTAGATCTACAATTTTACAGTTTCAGCCTATTTCATTTATTCAATAGAAGTTATTGTTGACTAGATATATGTTGTTGTTCTTTGTATATATGTGTTGTTGTATTCATTCTATTAATCAGTTCCTTTGGCTCATAAATACGGATCAGTGGTATTAGAGCGGTCTGCTCTTCATTTTTTTTTCTTCGTGCATGTCCTCGACAAGATCTAGTTACAAGAAGTTGGGACTCAGACCAATTGATCCTTTGCAATATTGGCCACATCGAGCCTGACAATAACCCATGGGAGATGAAAATAAATATGATGGAGCAGTAGATCCTTTTAAAATTTTGCTCGAGGAAGCCCTTGTGTGAGAAAGGAACGAAATGATGGAAAAATTTGGACATATCCTTCAGCAGTTGCCCATAGGAGAAGCCTCTTCATCAAGCGGACATGAAACCCCCTTCAAGGTACAAGTAATTTTTGATATTCCATTATTTGAAGGACTGATAGATGTGGATGTTGTAGATAAATGGTTGAATCTGCTCGAAGGGTATTTTTCGGTCCACAATTTTTTCGATAGAAAAAAGATTACTTTTACACTCCTCAAAGCCATCCCCCATGTTAAGTACTGGTGGGATACTTACTCTGAGAAAAGGACCATAGAGGAATATGCAATATTTGTGGTTTCCCAACATGGGATCCCGTCAGGGATATCATTAAAGAACAATACTACCCTGTTGGAAGCTACGAGGACCAATACACAAGATGGACCACCCTGTGTCAGGAAAGGGACCAGATAGTACAAGATTTCACCAATATTTTCCATACCCTGCACACCAAATTGGGTATCAAATAATCTGAGTGAAATTTGGTGCTCAAATACCGAGGATTTTTTCATAGATACATTCAAACATAAATGGAGTTTCTGGACATCGCATCATTGGGTACGACTTATAGATATGTTGTCAAGATCGAGCATAAATTTAAGTAGAAGAGGTGAGAGTTTGGATATGAAAACTCCTCACAGCCGAAGCAGCACAAAGGTGGCCCCAACCCACAGAAAAAGGGATAGAGAAAATATGGCCACTCTCAGGAAAACTAGTTCAAGCCACAACACAAGAAGGGTAGTGAGAATTCGAAGAAGGACATGGTAAAATGGTGTGAATACCATAAAATCCCTTGGCACAACACCAAAGAATGCCTCTCCAAGAAGTCACTCGTGGCTGATGTGAAAGTTTCTAAGTCAGAGGTTGATTCTGAATCTGAATAAAAAATAGGAGAGAAGAGGATCATCGATGTTGAACCCATTATCACTATCTCTACCACCAAAGTCCAGCCAAGCGAACTAGGAAAACTAGAGGAAGGGGAACACCTCTTTCACTTGAAGATGTGGGTCAAGGGGGCTCAAGTGGTTGGACCTGCCAATGACACCTGACCCGCATCCCTACACCATATACTGGCTTCGTCAAGGAAGCGATATCTAAGTCAGCCAACAATGTCATCTTCCCTACCACATCAAGCCCTTCAAAGATGAGGTACTGTGTGATATTTCGACCCTTGAAGTTTGTGATGTTCTTTTAGGACAACCAGATTTATGGAAGCGACATGTTTTGTATGAGTCTAGACCCCACATTGTTATTATTACTTTGGGTAGACAATTTTACATGATACCAGAGGTAGCACCACCTACTGCTATTTCTTAAATATCTGCTAAGAAATGCAGTAAGGTCATTTCGCAGACTGGGAATTTCTTCTTCTTTGTGATCCGGGGTCACGGTAAGAAGAAGTTTGTGACCACATCCTTGTACTATACACAGAGCCTCTCTTTGTAGTAGAAGCAAGTGGAAATGATTTTGGAAGAGTACAGATACATCTTCTCCTCACCCACTAGGGTACCGATGCACAGCCAAGTCAAGAATCCAATTGATATAACCCCTAATCCACCTCTACCTAATGGACCAGTCTATCATCACTCGCTAATTGAAAATGATGAGACTAGGCTTCATATCTAAGAGGTACTTCAAAAGAGGCACAACATATGCATCTCCTCCCCTTGAATAATATTGATTGTCTGGTGCAGAAGAAAGATGGGATGATCCAAGTGGATATTGGTGGCCACCCACCTATTCCAACTAGATCCTCGTGTCCATTTTTTTTCAAGACATCCTTATGTATTGCTTTGTAGTTGTGAGTTATACACTTATGGTGGTGTTTTAAGCCCTACACATTCTCCATGTGGATATGGGTGGCCTCTTGCCTAATCCAACTGGATTATTTTGTATGTTTTCATGTCAAGACATTTTGTTGTACTTCCAGGGTTGTTTTGGGGCCCTTAACGTTGTTTTTCTTACTCTCCACAGTCATACTATAGACGGAATCAAAGTTTTATGGGGGAATGTGTATCTCTTTGAAATACCTTTCCAACGTGCTATCACATGCCTAAAACAAAGGTTGTATGCAAAAGCTACAGCCAGGTTAGGAATTTGAGGTACCAAATTACACCAACTTACCCACAAGGCCCACATGACTTTTGGTGTTTCATCTTCTAGGGTTAGGTTTTTGGATGTCTAGGGTTTTGGAATTCATTATTAATATGAAAAGGGTCTTTGTATCCTCATTGTAATCGATTTCGCTCAGATGGATGTGTGTAGCATCCACATATCTTCTTAGAGATAACTACCACCATTTGAGCAAGTTTCAGTTCTGTAGTTTTACAATTTCAGCCTATTTCATTATTTAATAGAAGATATTGTTCACTGGATATTTGTGTTATTTGTCCTATCTCTGTGTTTATTGTATTCAATCTTTTAATCAGTTTGTTCCGCTCTTAAATCCATATTAGTGGTATCAGAGCAATCTTCTCTTCATTTATTTTTCTTCATGCATGTCCCCAACAAAGTTTGGGTACAAGAAGTTGGGACTCGAACCAATCGATCCATTACCATATCGGTCACATCGAGACCGACAACAACCCATGGGAGATGAAAATAAATATGATGGGACAAGAGATCCTATTAAAATGTTGTTGGAGGAATCCCTCGTGCAATAAAGGAACGAAATGATGGACAACTTTGTGCAAATCCTTCGACGATTTCCCACGGGAGAAGCATTTTCATCAAGAGGCCATGCAACCCCCTTCAAGGAACAAGTAAATTTTGATATTCCATTATTTGAAGGATTGATAGATGCATATGATATAGATAAATGGTTGACTCTGCTCGGAGGATATTTTTCGGTCCACAATTTTTTCGATGGGGAAAAGATCACTTTTTCACTCCTCAAGTTCATTCCCCATGTTAAATATTAGTGGGATACTTATTCTAAGAAAAGGGTCATGGAGGAATATGCAATTTTTTTGGTTGCCCCTACATGGGATTCCTTCTGAGACGCCATTAAATAAAAATACTACCCTGTTGGAAGCTATGAGGACTAGTACACCAGATGGACCACCCTACGTCAACAAAGGGACCAGACAGTACTAGACTTCACCAATATTTTCCATACCCTACGCACCAAATTGGGTATCAAATATTCTGAGCATCATCTATTGCTCAAATACCGCAGTGTTTTTCATCGATATATTCAAACAGAAATGGCTAGTCTAAAGAAGGTCTCTAAGAATGGCTATTCATGCCCTTTGTATTAACAAATGCACCAACCACTTTCATGAGGTTGATGGATTATGTATTGAGACCCTTCACAAACTCATTTGTGGTAGTATATTTGGATGACATCCTCATCTTCACTAGAATGTGGGAGGAGCACATGCGACATATTCAGCAGGTTTTGAGCACTCTGGAACAACACAAGCTTTATGCCAACTTGGAAAAATGCTCTTTTGGCATGAACATGGTCCGATACTTGGGATATATTATTGATGAGCATGGGGTACATGTTGATACAAATAAAATCCAAGTCAGGGATGATTTTAGGGGCTAAATTTCACTCATGGGATAATTTTCCATGGTTTTTCCAAAAACGAGAATCGTTATTTTAAAAATAATTCGCCCAAATTCTATAGGATAAGATTATTTTACCTTAAAAATCGCCAAAATTTTATAAAAACTATATAAAATACTTAGAAATTTGAATATTTTTACAAAAATATCGCCAAACATTTATAGTTGACATATGAAGGATTAGTAAAATTCGCCAATGTTTCTACATTTTAAAATAAATTTCCATCCTTAAAATCATCCTTGATCCAAGTCATCCATGACTGGCCAGCCCTGACCACACTAACCAAGCTTCGGATATTCTTGGCACTAGCCAATTTCCACTGATGGTTCATGTTAGGATTCTCCCATATTGCATGGGCCCTAAGCTAGGTGACCAAGGGCGGTGGTAGGCCCATGTTCGTGTGGAGGAAGGAGTAGCACTAAGCATTCGATGATTTGAAACATCACTTGTGCTCATCCCCAATACTCTCCTTTACCGATCTGCAACAACCATTCAAGATTGAGACTGATGCATATGACTATGTTGTGGGTGCAATTCTCACTCAACACGGGCATCCTATGGCATACCATAGTGAGACACTCTCTGATACTATCCATAAATACCCCACCTAAGACAAGGAAATGTATTCCATTGTCTAAGGATGTCATCAATGGAAACATTACATTTTGGGGAAAGAGATGATCATACACACTAATCACAAGCCTCTGTAGTTCATATAGACACATGGGAAATTTCATAACGAATTCCATCAAAAGTGGTCCACCTACCTACAACAGTTCCATATCAACATCAAGTATAATACAAGTATCTCCAATCATGTTGTTGACTGCCTTAGTCGGCCTCCTGTGGCTCCACTCACCACTGTGCTCCATTCTCATGGACATGAAACATCAGAGTGGCCCCAACTTTATCAACAAGATCTGTACTTTGCCACCACATATCAGCTCTTGGGTACAGGTGCCATTGTCACTGATTTTCACATTCAGGACGAACTATTATGCCACCTGGGCCATCTCTGTGTTCCTACAAGAGAGAGTGCAAAGATGATTTTGGAATCTCACTACAGTCGGGTGGCATGATATTTTGGCGTAGAGAAAACTGTGGTCGTTATTCAGAAACATTTTTATTGGCCAAAACTTCGACAGGATGTCAACAAGTATATTAGATCTTGCACTTCCTGTGCCATTGCCAAGACAACCATCAAGAAGAAAGGATTATACACCCCTCTTCCTATTTCCAAGAAGCCATGGGAATCCATATCAATCGATTACATGTCTAGTTTGTCATCCACTAAGAACGAAAAATGATTGTGTGTTTGTGGTCGTTGATCAGTTTTCGAAGATGGCAATCCTCACATCCTGTAAGAAGAATGTCACAACAAGCGATATTGCTAAGATCTTCTTCGAATGAGTTTGGTTCTAGTTTGGGATACCACAAACCATCATCTTTGACCGAGACAACAAGTTCCTCAACACCTTTTGGTCGTGTCTCTGGTCTCTTTTGGACACCAAGATCACAAAATCCACTTCTTTCCACTGCCAAATCGAGGTCGTCAATTGGATGATTGTGCACATCATGTGCATGTACAATTCTAAGAATCAATGTACATGGCACGAGAGTCTCCCATATGTCCAACACAATTACAACATGGATCTCCATAGTTCCACCGACCATAGCCCATTTTAGGTGGGTATGGGATTCCAACCCTTGGAAACCATTGATGTTGCACTTAATATTTCCACCACACATTCATAATCTTCCCCTGATAAATATACGATCGACAAAGCCACCAGATTCATTGAGCGGATTCATCACATCCACCAACAGGTCCAGGAGATTTTGCAGAAATCCAATGCTAAGTATAAGCAGTGCCATGATCAACATAGGGTACCACACCAGTTTTAGATTAGCGACTAATTCTGGTCACATTTTCATAAGGAGTGTCTCACGAGCCCCATAGGAATATTTGCCAACTTTTTTATGGGCCTGATAGTATCACCAAGGCTGTGGGTAGCAATGATTTTGAGCTCAACACTCCACCCTTCCTTGGTCTACATCCAGTATTCAATGTTGACCTCCTTTGACCATATTTTCCACCGTTATTGGACACCTCTGAGATTGTTTAACAACTGATTCCCATAGAGCTCAATCTTGACAGCATGAAACAAGCATCTGTCGATCAGATATTGGACACACAGGTCAAGGTAATCACTAGTAGTGGATCCATCTTTATCAGGTTGTCAAGGTCGGGAAACTACTACACCAAGGAAGGTGGCTCACCCAAGGCCAAATCCAAAGAAGTTTCCTCACCTAATGGGGGAACTCAATGCAATGGATACCATTGCTTCCTAAGGGGGGAGGATTGATCCAGGTGGATATTGGTGGGCACCCACCTATTCCAACTAGCTCCTGTTGTTCGTTTTTGTTCAGCACGTCTGTCTGTACTGCTTTATAATTGTGAGTTCTACATTTATGGGGTTTTATAAATCCCCACACATTCTCCAGGTGGATATGGGTGGCCTCTCTTCTAATCCAACTGGATTATTTTGTATGTTTTCATGTCAACACATCTTGCTGTACTTACAGGGATTTTTTGGGGCCCTAAATGTTGTTTTTTTTACTCGCCACTGTCAAACTAGAGAAGGAGTTAGAGTGTTATGGGGGAATGTGTATTTCTCTAAAATACCTTTCCAACGAGCTATCACGCGCCTAAAACAAAGATTTTATGCAAAAGTTACAACCCTCATAATTTGAGGTACCAAATTACACCAACTTACCCATAGGGCCCACATGACTTTTGGCATTTCACCTTCTAGGGTTAGGTTTTTGGATGTCTATGGTTTTGGAATTCATGAGTAATATGAAAAGGACCTTTGGATCCTCATTGTAATCGATTCTTCTCAGACGGATGCGCGTAGAATCCACATCTCTTCTCAGAGATAGCTACCACCATTCGAGCAAGTTTCAATTCTGCAGTTTTACAATTTCAGCCTATTTCATTATTTAATAGAAGATATTGTTCACTGGATATTTGTGTTATTATTCCTATCTCTTTGTTTATTATATTCAGTTTTTTAATCATTTCATTCCAATCCTAAATCCGGATCACAGGACCTGGAGGATCTGCATTGATTATAGAGCATTAAACAAAATCACAGTCAGGAATCGGTACCTAATTCCCATAATTGATGACCTTCTTGACCAACTCAAGGGGGAAAAGTTCTTTAGCAAGATTGACCTAAAGTATCGCTACCACCAGGTTCCCATCGAACCAACTAATGTATGGAAGAAAAATTTCAAATATATATAAGGTCTCTTTGAATGGTTGGTCATGCCCTTTGGCTTAACAAATGCACCAAYGACTTTCATTAGGTTGATGGATGATGTATTGAGACCATTCACCAACTATTTTGTGGTGGTATATTCATTAGGTTTTGAGCACTCTGAAACATCACAAGCTATATGCCAACTTGGAAAAATGCTCCTTTGGCATGAACATGGTCCAATACTTGGGCTACATTGTTGATGACCATGGGGTACATGTTGATCCAACTAATATCCAAATCATCCGTGACTGGCCAACCCCGACCACACTAACTGAGATTTGGAGCTTCTTAGGACTGGCCAACTTCAACTGATGGTTCATGTTGGGATTCTCCCATATTGCATGGGCCCTCAAGCAAGTGACCAAGGGTGGTGGCAGGGCAAAGTTTGTGTGGGGGAAGGAACACCAATGATCATTTGATGATCTGAAACATCACTTGTGCTCATCTCTAGTACTCTCCTTACCAGATCTGCAACAACCGCTCGAGATTGAGACTATTTCATCCAACTATGATGTAGGTGTAGTTCTCACTCAACACAGTCATCCGGTAGCATACCATAGTAAGACACTCTCAGATATTGTCCAAAAATAACCCACCTATGACAAGAAAACATATTCCATTGTACAATCATGTCGTCAATGGAAAAATTACATTCTCAGAAAGGAGATAATCATCCACATTGATAACAAGCCTCTACAAATCATACAGACATGGGAGAAGTTGTAGAACGACTACCATCAAAATTTGTCCACCTACCTGCAGAAATTCCATCTCAACATCAAGTATAATACATGGAGCACAAATTGTTTTGTTGACTGCCTTAGTCGACCTCCCATGGATGCACTCACCATAGTGGTCCATTCATGTGGACATGAGGCATTTGAGTGGCCCCAACTTTATCAACAAGATATGGACTTTGCCACCACCTATCAACTCTTGGGTACAGGCATGAATGCCACCGATTTTCACATTCATGAAAGAATGTTATGCCATCTGGGCCATCTCTGTATTCTTGCAAGAGAGTGTGCAAAGATGATTTCAGAGGCTCACTATAGTTGGATGGCAGGACATTTTGGCATGGAGAAAATTGTGGTTGTTCTACAAAAACATTTTTATTGGCCAAAAATTCGATAGGAAGTCAGCAAGTATATCATATCCTACACTACATGTTCCATTTCCAAGCCAGACATCACGAAGCAAGGCTTATAAACCCCTCTTCCTACTCCCGAGAGGCCTTGGGAATCCATATCGATGGATTACATGTCTGGCCTTTCGTCGACCAAAAAAGGAAATGATTGTGTATTTGTGGTAGTTGATTGGTTTTCGAATATGGTCATCCTCATAGCCTACAAGAAGAACATCACAATGGCAGATACTCCAAGATCTTCCTTGAACACGTGTCGGTCCATTTTGGGATATCACATACCATCATCTTCGATCGGGATAATAGGTTCCTCAACACATTTTGGTTAAGTCTCTGGTCACGGTTGGACACCAAGCTCACTAAACGCACTGCTTTCCACCCACAAATCGATGGAAAAACAGAGGTCATTAATCATATGACTTTTCACATCCTGCACATGTACAACTCTAAGAATCTGTGTAGATGGGGTGAGAGTCTTCCCTATGTTCAACACATCTACAATAGAGCTCTCCATAGCTCCACTGGCCATAGCCCATTTTAGGTGGGGCTGGGATTCCAACCCTTGGGTCCCATTGATGTTGCACTACCTCTTGAAACTACACAAGAATAATCTTACCATGTTCATACTGAGGCTAACAAAGCCACCAAATTCATTGAGTGGATTCAACACATCCACCAACAGGTCCATGATATTTTATTTTTGCAGAAAGCCAATGCTAGGTGCAAGCAATGCCATGATCAACACAGGGTACCACACCAGTTTCAAGTGGGAGACAAGTTCTAGTTACATTTGTAGAAAGAGAGACTTATAGGACCCCATGGGAATCTCCTCCCACTGTGCTATGGGCCTTACACTATCACCAAGGCTATGGGTAGTAATTCTTTTGAGATTGACACTCCACCCTTCCTTGGATTGCACCCAGTGTTCAATGTGGACCTCCTTCGACCATATTTCCCACCACTATTCGACACCTCAAAGAATGCAGAATAGATAACACCAACAAATCTCAACCCTGACTTCATGGAACATGCATCCACTAATCATATAGTGGACACACAGGTCAAGGGCACTCGCCAACAAAGGATCCATCTTCATCGGGTTGTCAAGGTAGGGTAGCTCCTACACCAAGGAAAGTGTCTCACCCGGGCCAAATTCAACAAAATTTTCCTCACCTAATGGGAGAAGTCAACACGATTGACACAATTTATTCCTAAGGGGGGAGGACTAGTCTAGGTGGATATTTGTGGTCACCCACCTATTCCAACTCGCTCCTCTTGATAGTTTTTATTTCAACATGTTATTTAGTACTTCTTTGTAATTGTGGGTTCTACACTTTTGAGCTTGTCCGAAGCCCTACACATCTTCCAGATGGAGACTGGTGGCCACCCACCTAATCCAACTAGCTTATTTTGGAATTTTTCATGTTAGCACATCTTTCTGTACTTGCAGGGCCATCTTGAGCCCTAAATAATTTTTTTTTGGCTTGCCACAGTCAAAATGTGGATGGAGTCAGACTTTGATGGAATAAAGTGTATTTCTCGAAAATACCTTTCCAACAGGCTATCACTCTCCTAAAAAGGAGGTTGTATGCAAAATTTACTACGCTGGGAAGTTGAGGTACCAACTTACTCAACGGGGTCCACACAACTTTTGGCGTTTCACTTCCTAGGATTAGTTTTTTGGATTTCTAGGGTTTTGGAATTCATGAGTAATGTTAAAAATGACTCTGGAGCCTCATTGTAATCATTCTACTCAGACGAATGCATGTAGCAGCCACATTTCTTCTCAGAGATAGCTACCACCATTCGACCATGTTGTTTTGAGTTCTTCAGTTTTATAGTTTCAACCTATTTCATTTATTCAATAGAAGTTATTGTTCACTGGATATATGTTGTTGTTCTCCGTACATATGTGTTATTGTATTCAGTTTGTTAGTCAGTTCATTCCTCTCATAAATATGGATCACTCACTGAATTGGTCAAAGAGTATATTATGTTTTCCAACGTGTCTACTTTCTCCAACAACACCTTGTTGCTTTCCACCATGTCTCTTACGAAATTGTATGGTACATCAATATGCTTAGTCTTGGAATGATAGGTTGGGTTATTTTCCTGAAATATTGTGCTTTGAATGTCACAACTTATCTTCATATCTCTCTGCTCAAACTTGATCCTTAAACATATTCATTTCATCCATACTACTTCTTTGCTTCCATGTATTCATCTTCTATTGTTGAAAAGGATACAAGTGCATATCACTTACTCATCTAAATTATTACTCCACCGAGCATATTGAACACATATCCATTGGTCGACATTCATCGATCCAAATCTCCATCCCAGTCAGTGTCAACAAATCCCTATACATCTACTTCACTATCATCTCCAATTTTCCCTTGGTAACATATAACATAGTATTATGTGCCACACAAATAGATGAATACTCTCTTGACAATTGTTCAGTGCTCCTTTCCAAGTGTCAACATGTATCTTCTCAGCACTCCCACTTCATGGGAAATATCTGGTCAATTTCATACCATTACATACATTATAATACGAACAACACTTGCATAGGGAACACATGTCATATCCTTTAATTCTTCTTGTGTCTTTGTAAACTGTTCAGTAGTTATCCTTGCTCCCATAAGAATTGACACCTTTACATGTTTGCAATCTTGCATGTTTAAACATTTCAAAATTGTTTCAATATACTTCTTTTGATTCCTAGAGATTTATAGTTTCTCTATCTCTTTTGATCTCCATTCCCAAAGTGAAGTTCATTGCACCGATATCCTTCATGTCAAACTTGGAGGATAGATTCATGTTGTTTCCGATTAGCAACATGTTGTTAACATACAATTCTACATATATGAAATTCTCGCCTTCTTACTTGGAATATATTTAATGATCAACTTTTCTTCTCACAAATCCCAAATTAAGGATGTATGTGCCAAAATTTTGATACCACATCGTTGGTGATTGATTTAGACCATACAGGTATCTTTTCAATATGCACACCAAATATTTCTTGCCCCTTACTATAAATCCTTTAAGCTTTTTCATGTAGATTTATTCTTCCAAGTTCCCATGTAGGAACAATGTATTCACATGATCCATCTGTTTTATTTCTATATCAAATGTTGCAGCCAGATACATTAGTACTCTAATGGAAGTTAATTTTGAAACAGGGGAAAAAATATCATCAAAGTCGACTGCTTTGACTTGGGAATATCCTTCCGCTACCAGTCGAGATTTAAATTTCTTGTCTTGACCTGTTGTGTTCATCTTCTTCTTGAATACCCACTTGACATAGATGGTATTTCTTCCACTAGGTAATTTGACTAAATCCCGTGTCTCATTATTATGCAAGGATTCCATCTCTTCGACCATGGAGTCCTTCTAGAGTCTACCCTCTATTGAGTCGATTGCATCCCTGACTGACTTGGGCTCATCGTCTATGGAAGTTAACAAAAATTTGGAATGGAAGTTAGGTGGACTATACCTTTCAAGTATTTTTCTTACTCG
>SNQJ01S0021384.1:41974-65231 GCA_010110895.2 Picea sitchensis | reverse complement strand
TGTAGATTTATTCTTCCAAGTTCCCATGTAGGAACAATGTATTCACATGATCCATCTGTTTTATTTCTATATCAAATGTTGCAGCCAGATACATTAGTACTCTAATGGAAGTTAATTTTGAAACAGGGGAAAAAATATCATCAAAGTCGACTGCTTTGACTTGGGAATATCCTTCTGCCACCAGTCGAGATTTAAATTTCTTGTCTTGACCTGTTGTGTTCATCTTCTTCTTGAATACCCACTTGACATAGATGGTATTTCTTCCACTAGGTAATTTGACTAAATCCTGTGTCTCATTATTATGCAAGGATTCCATCTCTTCGACCATGGAGTCCTTCTAGAGTCTACCCTCTATTGAGTCGATTGCATCCCTGACTGACTTGGGCTCATCGTCTATGGAAGTTAACAAAAATTTGGAATGGAAGTTAGGTGGACTATACCTTTCAAGTATTTTTCTTACTCGTTCAGGCCTTCTTATGACTGGTGTGGGTTGTTCCTCCTCTTCATCTAATTTAGTTGACTCATCTAAATCATCTTCTTCTCCATTCCTCATTTCAAACCTCACCTTCTTTGGATTAATCTATGTTTGAACTACTTCATACTCAAAATTCCTTCCGACTTCTATGAAGACCACATCTCAAATGTACACTGTTTTTCTTGATGTAGAATACCATAGCTTATATCCTTTCAGTCCTTCTTTGTATCCAATGAAAATACATTTGACTTCCTTCTTGTCCAACTTGCTCCTCTTTTCCTTGGGAAAATGCAAAAATGCATCACAAAAAAATACTTTGAGATGTGAAAGAAAAGGATTATTACCTAACCATACCTCACGTGGAGTCATATCGACTAGTTTCGATGAAGGAAACATATTAACCAAATATTTTGCAGTGTTGACTACCTATGCCCATAATTCTTATGTGATCCCAACACCATTGAGCATGCTTCTTTCCTTTTCCATCAATGTTTTGTTCATTCTTTCAAAAACTCCATTTTGTTGAGGGGTATATGGTGTGGTGTTTTGGCATACTATTCCACACTACTTGCAGAAATAATCAAAATACTTTCCACATAATTCACCACCATTATCAGTTCTCAACACCTTAATATTATTATTTGTTAGGTTTTCCTCAAGAGAATTAAACTCTTTGAATTTCTCTAATACCTATGATTTCTTCCTCATGAAATACATCCATGTCTTCCTGAAAAAACCATCTATGAAGGAGACATAATACAGGGATCCACCAAGTGAAGGAACTGAAACAGGGCCAAACACATCACTATGAACCAATTATAGAATCCTCTTTTCCCTTATCACTCCTTATGGGAACCTCACCCGAATTTTTTTTCCATACATACAATGTTCACAAAAACTGACTTCTAAATTTCATTCATGAAAATTTTCGATCATATCGTTGTTATGCATAGCTCGAAGTCCTTTTTCTCCATTGTGTCCCATCTTGTCATGCCATAGCATGGTTGGGACAACTTGATGAAGATTTGTTGATTTAGTTTGAATCGACTCAGACTGAGTCAAGTTGAGTCAAGTCGAAGTAGAGTTGACTTCAGGAACAACAATGTTGTTACATCTAGTTGAGTAGACATTCCCTAATAACTTGTATAGGGTTCCAATCTAAACTCATTTCATTAAGACTATTGCATATCTGACCATTTTGTACATATCCTTATGAAATAGAGTGTGCACTCTTGTATCACTCATCTTGATGATATATATTAGGTTTTTTTCCAAACCTGTAATATGTAGCACACTTGGAAGGGTTCTACTCTACCCATCCTATAATATTAATCAGACTCTTCCCCATCCAACAATTTTGGTTCTCGAGTCATCCCACAAAAACACATCTTTGTTGATGATTAAAATCACAACGAGGATTTTGCTCGCAAAGTATTGCTTAAGCTTATTAATTATAATCTAATGACATATATAATACTAGTAGGTGGGACCCCCTTGTAGATTGGGATATCAGATATGGTTCTTATTTCACGTTTAATATGCTTTCCGACACTGCTTACATGGTTCTACATGATTGATGAAATCTTGGTTTTATTGGCAATGGATAAGGCTTGTTATGTGTTGGTTCTGATTGCGACAAATGAATTATGGGTAAGGCATGTTATGTTTCATTTATGTTGCTCTAAGATCTAACTTCATGATTCTGATTACCTTCCATTATACCCTTGCTATCTATTCCTGGATTTGTTACTGTGACACCTGCAAAAGATACAGGTTAGTAACAATAAATAAAGAGCAATTGAAAGGAAACAAAGCAAGACAAACAAAAACGCAAAAGGAAGAAACTAGACTATACTAATATGCTATACTATATGCATTTGAATTAAAAGGATGCTTGTTAGTCCTAGATAATGGGCTTAGGGGCTATACGATTTATTAAGCTATATGGAATACATGTGATATGTGTTATAGTATGGTTGGCAATGGTTAATGTGACATAGGGTGGCGCTCTTGGAAATTAGTGGATGTTGGTTTCGATGCATGGTTTAATTGAATGAATTAATGGATTAATGGGTTGGAGTGTACTAAGGAATTGAATGACTGCAGGATGGAGGTGATGTGAATTTAATGCACATCACTTCATACCCCTCCCACTGGCCATTACCCTGGCTATTGTTCAATGGTGTTCATTGTGGTTAAGCTCTGATTTTTAAGCAGAGGAAGAAATGCTCGGCCAAGCTCGCATTTTTAAGGTTTTCGTAGTTACAGGTATGTCTTTTCTCCATCCATGAACCCACTCTAGTTATGAAATAGATATTGGCTTGGTGATGTATGGGTCTGTGCTTTCCTTAATTCTGGCAACTGTGTAAATTTGTGATATTTTTTTGAAATGAATGGTTAGTGGTTTTCATTGCAATAATGTTTGGAGTCACAATTTCATTAGTCATTCTGAGTGTTAGAAGCCATGAAGGCTCTCCTTCATCCTTATCGGTCTCGGTTGAAAGGTTTTCGTTTGGTCCAAATTGGTCAGCTATATCCATGCTTCTTATCACCATATCGTGTCGTTTGTTGTTATGGGGTTTGTTGGGTTTAAAACACTTTTTGTTAATGCGCATTGTTTCACTCGGGTCTAGATTCGTTCATGTTATTGATGTTTGCGCAGTGGGTTATGATGACTGTTATTCCAAAGGGCTTGCTTAAGGTTGATTGCTATTTCTTGACATTGTTTATCTCAACATTCCTTGGTTGATTGGAAAACCGTGAGGGTTATACCCTACGTGTTCTAAGTGTGTTACAATACCTAAAAGGAACCCTTTCTCCTCTGCTCGTAGTCTCTCCTATCTCGTGAACTATCACCCTGTCTGTGAAGTCATTGGTGGTATACCCCTTGTGTGCACCATTGGTATCGAAGGTTCTCACCTGATGATGGGGGTCAACTCCAGTCTGCCTATGTTCATCTAGAGAACAAACACTTGATTTCTCAAAGACCGGTTTTGATAAGAGGGAACCGTTATGTCCTGTCAAATATACTGTGATGGTTATGAATTGGTGGTGTATTGTCGACAATGTTCTATTACTGGCTCGACCGCATTGATTATGTTGACAGTGGTGTTGGTTTTGGTATCTAATCATTGCATTGGTTATTATAATCGAATCAATAAGCTCAACATGTTTAGTTGGTTGATTGAAGAAATGGGATTGAATACATAGTCATTGTCTTTTACATTGTAACTATTGAATTGTTAACCCAACAATAGTTTTAATTGATTAAATCACAACAATGCTTCATGCGTGATGCATGGGTATGTGTGGCATTCCTACAACATGTTAGGTTGAGTTAATGATTGTTGTGACTATGTGTTTTAAATTTCCAAATGGGAGTATCACAATCGTGGTAATTATGGCATGGCCATCCAATATATGTTACAGATATTATTTGATTTCACATCAGAGATGGTCACAGGTTTTTAAACAATATGGTTTGGTTGCAATTTGATCAATTTGTGAGATGATATCAAGCATACTTTTTTCTGCCTCATTGTATTGGATTGATAGCCCAACATTGTGGATGTTTAGATTCAGAGTAGTTGGACCTATATAGTCACAAAAATGCTCTTTCATTTTGTCGAATGGTCTATGTATTCCAGTGGCATCCACAATATAGTATGAGTTGAAATGGTGATTGTTGTCTGTGTGTTTAAATGGCAAGTCAGGATCTTTGCAATTAAAATATTGATGGTTGTATTTGGTTGTTCGTTATGTGCATTGATGAATGCCATGCTTTGTAGCAGAAATAGGCATAGGTTCTGTGATAGTATGGTCTCATTACAACTTAATTATGAAATGGAATTAAGTGATTGTTTATTCATTTGGGAATTGTTTTAAAAATTAAATGGAAAAATGAAAAGAAACAAGAGTCTTCTACAGGTGGTTGTGGAATGCATATTGTCTTGTTTGGTGACACTGTGTTTAAGATTTGAATGCGAACAGTGAGAAAGTTAATACACAAAATTGATGGAATTTTACACAATAGTTGTTTAATTGATCACAATGACTATTTGGTTGATGTTGGATCTTTTACGTTTGAAATATAATGTTTTATGGATTACTTAGTTAAGTTTATGAACAATATCTATTCTCTTTCCCGACCATTATTTCACTTTTCTCTAATTACAATCCCCTTAGCTTCCCACGTTCATTTTTCACTCCTTGTTCTTAAAATTTAATTACAGTTAAGAAAATTTTGTATTGAAACAATTTGGAATCGCAGTTTCTAGGTTGGATCACAGTGATATGTCCCTTGGTTTACATTAAATTTTATTGTGTGTTGTCTGTGAGCAGTAACCATGATTCTTTTTACCATCATTTTAACATTTTCCGCTCAATACAAGCCCCTCGCATATCCTAGAACCTTTGTTCACCCCCTTCTCATTGACAATGGTTAAGCAATTTGTATGGATTGGATTGCATGTTTCTTATATGTTTCTCAGCCAAAATGTATTTCATATTTTAAAAGAGTTGTCATGTATGGTTGTTAAAGGGACTATTTGCTAATCAATTATGCATACGGGAATGAGCTCTTCAAGCAAAAGGCTAAAAACCGAGGCCCATCATGCTCCTAACAAAGGGAAAGACACTACTACCCCTTCCTCACCTTCAAATGATTTTGATAAGTCTATCTCCTCTCACACACATTCGAGGGATGATTTCTCTTCTATGATCAATGAGATTAATCCTAAAGCCTCCACACAGCCCAAGGAAAATTCAGAAAGATTTAAAGGTGATGGCAACAAGAAGGGAAAGATTGCCTCACAGACTGGAAAATATGGATTTTAAGTTTTATTTTATTTATTGTTGATGATAGTTGACTTCAGAAATTTTGGACAGCATGATATATGACCGATGTATTTCGGAAATAATTTCAAAAATTATTGGATAAGTTTTCAAATATGAATGTAATCATGGGAGTCACAAGGAGGGATGTTTTGTTTAATTGAGTAGTTATGTTATGATTGTTAAGAGATAAATGGGAGTCACAAGGGGTCCCACCTACTAGTTATTATTTATTTATAACCCTTATTATGATTTATTACTTTTCCCCCTTAACTAAAAAGTTGGTTGAGTTTTTAGTTAACTCAACTAATGAAGTAGTTCAACTACTTCAACCAATTCTAATTTTCTTAAAGGAAAAAGGAAACAGAGGAACAAAGGGAGGATAGAAGGAGAAGCATACTAAGGTTTTCTCTTTGAGTTTATGTTGAGATAGTTCAGTTTCCATTCATTCCTTATGTTAACACTCTATAATTTCTCAGGCTGAGGGAGAAATTGACAGAGGTAACTATTTCAACCGCTTGGAGTCTTGGATCTATCCCTCCAAGACTCACAAAGGGCTCTCTCTATTTTCTTTAACTTTGTTTGTATGGGATAGATGTTAGGCTAACTATGAAAGTATGGGGTTGGGGTTTTTGAAATATTTAGATGAGGGTTTGGTTGACAAGTTGCTCAGATCACCATTAGGCTATGGGTTTTGTTTATAAGGTAAGGATCGACTCAGATCTAGAGGTAAATGTATCCACAGGGTAGGATAGTAACAATTGTTGGATCATCTTAGATTTAGTGCGGATGAATGGGGTGAAAAGGGAGAGATCCACTGAAAAGAGGAGTAGTTAAGAATTCCTTTGTAAAGTTTCAAATGAATAACATATAGATTATTGAAAAATTGGACAAAGAGTATGCATACATAAATTCTTCTCCATTACTTTCTTTAAATAATAAGAAATGAAAGTGCATGAATGATAGAAAAAAGATAACTGAAAATAGAAAAGGAACACACCACCAATGCTCCTACACAAGAATCCTGTAAATGCACTTCTCTATTAATGGTTGATCATTCAAAGATTATAGACAAAACCTCCTGGAATAGCAGGTTCCATAGTCCAACAAAAGGAAAAACTTCCTTCCAGGTCGAACCCCCCCTTCATATTTTACATGTGCATATATAGAAAAAATGCCTCAGCCTTCAAAATACTCGAGCTCTATCTCTGCTTTCTAAAAATAGAAAACAGTTACAATCATATCGACACCTGTAAACTATCTCCTAAAACAAACAAAACAATAAATTAAAGGAAAAACTAAATTTGGAAACTGTTTCTTGGTTGTCACGAATTTGGTCGAAGGTTGTTGATGCATATCCCTCGAATTATGGAACTAATGGCCACTTGTCCCTTTGACTGTTGGTCCTCTATTTTGGAAAAAGAGATACTCTGCCACCTGACGATGATCAAGATGCCATTTATTTTATGAAATCTAGGATAAATATCTTTAGATAACCTCTTCCTCAACTACTGCCTCAGATTTTGGATCTGCCTCATTTGTTATGGCGGAATTGGTGTCTTGACTGCCAGCTGCATTCAAAAGGATTTCTCAAAAATAAGGACACTCTGCCACCTTCCTAATTCTTTGCCAAAAAATATGGAAAAAATCAAATTTTTCCTACATTTGTTGACACCTTGCCAATTTTTTTTTGACTGCCTAACGAACTTACACTTTCCATGTTGAAGTGATGGACCAGTTTTGTTAAAACCTCTGATATTGTTGATGACATAGAAAATTCTGGTTGCCAACCATGACAAGAATCATTGCAAAGTGATCTTTAATGAAATAGATATAATACAGTCGGCCATGAAATTAGACCGTATTTCTCAGTAACTAGTCTTCCACCTCTGCTATTCAAATTCAGTGACTGCAAAACCACGATGAGTTCACATTTTCAGACAAAAACATTCTCACTGATTCAATGAAGAATCTCATGCACAGAACTAGAAAGCACAGTATTATGCTGAAAATCGAATGGCACACCCATGTAATCTTGAATTGACTGATTTACTTGTCACGTCTTGAAAAAGAGACTGTGTCCTGCCATATCCAGATAGAACTATAAAACAACCACTGTTAGGAATGATCGTTTTCCAATAGCCTGTGAATTGACTTCCCAACCAACACCATCCTGATAAGATTCAACATAATCAACATAATCTATCTATCCAAGGCCGCTAATCATATAGATAGAATCTCCAAGAACTATTGCATCCCCATAGACCTATGGACTAGCTATTGAATCAATCGTGAGCCAGGAACCTACACGAGGATCAAAAACTTCCACACTAGACAAAAATTTTGAGCCATCAAAACCACTGATTGCATAGAGTTTTTCATTTAATACTGTAGCCGACAAGCCTCCTCTCTTTACAGTCATTTATTCAAGTTAGACCCATTGAGTCTCACATGGATCAAGTCTTTCAACTGACTTCAAGTATTTCTTGCCATCAAAACCACCAAGAGCATATAATGCTCCACCCAGAACTTATCCTGCTAAAGCAAAACGTTTTTGAAGCATGGCTCCATAGAGCAACCATTTGCCAAGAAATGGATCATAGTATTGTTTTTCCTCCTGACACCAATTTAATCCTCCATGACAAGATGATGTGCCCTTGATATGAAGGATAAATTCTTGACGTATTGTTTTTGAAAATTTTGACAGTCCTGGCCCAGTAAGATGTTTTCCATTCGGCCTATCAGTTATTGGGTTCTTTTTAGACCATGACCCTGGAGCGGAAAATTTCATGTGATCCTTGAGGTGAACCAAGGCCGTGCCTTATATAATCTAAGATCCCTATATCTTATCTTGAAGTGATTCTTCGTTATGGGAATTTTAGCAACATTTGTGGTCTTAAACAGAGCATAAACAATGCCTAGAATCTCCTCTCTCATTCGCAAAAATAATCTCAAACATCTTTGCAAAGCTTTGTCAGAGACAATGTGAAGTAACACCCCGTATACTGCGTCCTATGTTGGGAATAAATTCCCCTACAATAGTTTTGTTAAAAGTGACCAACAAACTTTTCCTCCTCATTTTTTTAATAACAAGAACTGCCATAAATTCTTCATATATTTTGCGATATAGTTCTAAAACTGCAAGAACCTCTTCATCGACTCCTTTTTATTTCTGGATTGATTTGGATATGTGAAGCTCGACTACAAATAGTGATCAGGAGAGCTTACAGCTCAGTGTTACACATGTGCCTCAACTCTTGGAACCTAATTACCCTTTATGCATGTGTTCTTTCCTTGCATTTTACACCTGAGTTTTCTAGGTATTTTGTTTGCCACCTGTGGATTTGATCTCGGGATTTTGACTGTCCTATTTCTTGGCACCTTCCATTTGGGCGTTGGCGTGCATGTTTGTTGTTGGCTTGTGAAATGGTGCTTGGTTGGCTTGGTTCAGCTTGTGGACTTGGAGATTGGCCCCTAGACTTGGTGGAACTTTGGCCATGTGTGGCTCGCTAGGCACTTACTAAGATCGTATTATGGTCTTGTGTAGGTGCTGGAGCACGGAGCGAGAGCGTAAACTTGGCCTTCGGGCTAATTTTTGATGAAAAACACATAAAACAAAACCCAAATTTAGGGCAGAATCTTGAAAACCATAAAATGCATTGAAAACTAAAGAATCTTCCCCATGATGTGTCCATGGGCTAGAAAACTCAGAAAAATTCCAGAACGCCTAAGAAATGACAGAAATACAAAGGCCAGGATGATGAGTATGAATATCAGAGAGCCATTTTTTAATCTAGCTACAGGCTTTTTGGTCACTAGGGGTACACAAAAATTTGGTTCTAAGCGACCAAAATCTCTCTCTTTTGGTAGCTAACATAACATGAGACTCTACTCTTTAATGACCGAAAACAAAAACTCCCGTGTGATAACAGCTGAGGTGAATTGAGAGATTTCTACCACTTTTACATATTTGTTGTGCGTCGTGAGAAAAAGCGTAATGCCTGAAATAGATGACAGTCAAAATATTGATTTCCCTATAAATTATAGGGTCCTAACATAGGCTCCATCTAGGGATGGAAGCTCCTTGGGAGGTGTCAAGAATTCATAAAACTCTGAGTTTCACAGACCAACTGATCATTGGGTTGTTCCCAAATTGAAGCATGTTGCCATGTCTTGTACCTGTTCCAAACTGGAGGGATACAAACCAAACCAAAAATAAAACTATGAAGAACTGGAAAAGAAAAAAGTGCTCATCCTGTTGAGCTTATTGGCACACTCCTAGCTACCCTACTTTGCTAATAGTTACTGCTCAATCAGGTAATGAAAAAGTGCCAATGAAGCCAACCAAGTAGTTGATCCCATGATTTGACTTCCTCATCGTGCTTGATGAAAATCAAAACTGAAATATGTAATGGCAACTGGTGATGGCTCGTGTCCTTGTAGAAAAAACACGATTGAACAGTTATACTGAAGAGGAGCTCCATATAATTTGCAACTGGGTCAATAAATATATGATCTATTTGTTGATTCTCTAGTAATTCATTTAGCATTTTAACATGGATGAGTTTTCCATCTGTATCCTCAATATTAGACCTTGATTGCAACTGTTTAGTTTCATACTTATGCTTGCAAACAAAATATTCATCAATCGGAAAATTGAAAGACAATACAATCTCTTTTGGTTTTGGAGACATAAGATTCTCATAAAATTGTTTTGGATTTTTGAAATTGTAGGACTGAATCTGAGTATTCAAGATCTCAATATCCTTTTCAAGTCTTTCAGCAAACAACTCGAGAACAAAAATTTTAACTTCGGGAGAAAACTTTCTCGATTTCCAACAGTGAAACATGGTTGTTAACAAAACTTCATCAATTTGAAAATCCGCTAACTCATCTTTGAATTCTTTTATAGCTTCACAAGATATAGGATTTGCCACATACCCTGTCATCTTGAATCATCATCAATGTTCTGAAATCTAGATCTGTTTGTAGTGAATTCACTCGTGAAATTTGAAGCTCGGGATCTTGAAAAATGGAGTCGTCAGGTGAATGATCATAGCATTCCTGTGTTTGTCTTCTATTCACCACTAGAAGTCAAATCTTAACTTGAAGTGAACTTCTAGAGAATGTTCCCCAGTACGGTCGCCAAAATGTTAACGCTCTGTAATTTCTCAGGCTGAGGGAGAAATTGACAGAGGTAACTATTTCAACCGCTTGGAGTCTTGGATCTAGACCTCCAAGACTCAGAGAGGACTCTCTCTATTCACTTTAACTTTGTTTGTATGGGATAGATGTTAGGCTAGCTATGAAAGTATGGGGTTGGGGTTTTTGAAATATTTATATGAGGGTTTGGTTGACAAGTTGCTTAGATCACCATTGGGCTATGGGGTTTGTTTATAAGGTAAGGATCAACTCATATATATATAGGTAAATGTATCCACAGGGAAGGATAGTAACAACTGTTGGATCGTCTTAGATTTAGTGCGGATGAATGGGGTGAAAATTGAGAGATTCATTGAATAGAGGAATAGTTAAGAATTCCTTTGTAAAGCTTCAGATTAATAACATATAGATTATTGAAAAATTGGACAAAGAGTATGCATACATAAATTCTTCTCCATTACTTTATTTCAATAATAAGAAATGAAAGTGCGTGAATGATAGCAAAAAGATAACTGAAAACAGAAAATGAACACACCACCAATGCTCCTACACAAGAATCCTGTAAATGCACTTCTCTATTACTCGTTGATCATTCAAAGATTACAGACAAAACCTCCTGGAATAGCAAGGTCCATAGTCCAACAAAAGGAAAAACTTCCTTCCAGGTCGAACTCCCCCTTCATCTTTTACATGTGCATATATAGAAAAAATGCCTCAGCCTTCAAAAGACTCGAGCTCTATCTTTGCTTTCTAAAAATAGAAAACAGTTACAATCATCTCGACACCTATAAATTGTCTCCTAAAACAAACAAAATAGTAAATTAAAGGAAAAACTAAATTTGGAAACTGTTGCTTGGTTGTCACAAATTTGGTGGAAGGTTGTTGATGCCTATCCCCCAAATTATGGAACTAATGGCCACTTGTCCCTTTGACTGTTGGTCCTCTGTCTGGGAAAAAGAGACACTCTGCCACCTGACGATGATCAAGATGCCATTTGTTTTATGAAATCTGGGATAAATATCTTTAGATCACCTCTTCCTCAACTGCTGCTTCAGATTATGGATCTGCCTCATTTGTTCTGGCGGAATTGGTGTCTTTACTACCAGCTGCATTCGAAAGGATTTCTCAAAAACAGGGACACTCTGCCACCTTCCTAATTATTTGCCAAAAAATATGGGAAAAAATCAATTTGATCCTACATTTGTTGACACCTTGCTAATTTTTTTTTTGACTGCCTAATGAACTTACACTTTCCATGCTGAAGTGATGGACCAGTTTTGTTAAAATATTTGATTTTTTTGATGGCATAGCAAAGTCTGGTTGTCAACGATGACAAGAATCATTGCAAAGTTATCTTTAATGAAATAGATCTAATACAACCGGCCATGAAATTAGACTTTATTTCTCAGCAACTAGTCTTCCACCTCTACTATTCAAATTCAGTGACTGCAAAACCAGGATGAGTTCACATTTTCAGACAAAAACATTCTCGCTGATTCAATGAAGAATCTCGTGCACAAAACTAGAAAGCACAATATTATGCTGAAAATCCAATGGCATGCCCATGTAATCTTGAATTGACTGATTTACTTGTCACATCTTGAAAAAGAGTCTGTGCCCTGCCATATCCAGATAGAACTATAAAACAACTGCAGTTAGGAATGACCATTTGCCAATAGACTGTGAACTGACTTCCCAACCAACACCATCCTGATAAGATTCAACAAATTCAACATAATCTATCTCTCCAAGGCCGCCAATCATATAGATAGAATCTCCAAGAACTGTTGCAGCCCTATAGGCCCGGGGACTAGCTATTGAATCAAACATGAGCTAGAAACCTGCACGAGGATCAAAAACTTCCACACTAGACAACAAATTTGATCCATCAAAACCACCGATTGCATAGAGTTTTTCATTTAATACTGCAGCTGACAAGCCTCCTCTCTTGGCACTCATTTATTCAAGTTGGACCCATCGAGGCTCACATGGATCAAGTATTTCTTGCCATCAAAACCACCCAAAGCATATAATGCTCCACCCAGAACTGCTCCTGCTAAAGAAAAATGTTTTTGAAGCATGGCTCCATAGAGAAACCATTTGCCAAGAAATGGATCATAGTATTGTTTTTCCTCCTGACACCAATTTAATCCTCCATGACAAGATGATGTGCCCTTGATATGAAGGAGAAATTCTTGACTTATTTTTGTTGAAAAGTTTGACAGTCTTGGCCCAGCAGGACATTTTCCATTCGGCCTATCAGTTATTAGGTTCATTTTAGACCATGACCCTGGAGCGAAAAACTGCATGTGATCCTTGAGGTGAACCAAGGTCGTTCCTTATATAATATAAGATCCTGATCTCTTAGCTTGAAGTGATTCTTGTTATGGGAATTTTAGCATCATTTGTGGTCTTAAACAAAGCATAAGCAATGTCTAGAATCTCCTCTCTCATTCGCAAAAATAATCTCAAACATCTTTGCAAAGCTTTGTCCAAGACAATGCAAAGTAACACCCCATATACCGCATCCTGTGTTGGGAATAAATTCCCCTACAGTAGTTGTGTTAAAATAGACCAACAAAATTTTCCTCCTCATTGTTTTAATAACAAGAACTGCCATAAATTCTTCATATATCTTGTGATATAGTTCTAAAACTGCAAGAACCTCTTCATCGACTCCTTTTTATTTATGGATTGATTTGGATATGTGAAGCTCGACTGGAAATAGTGATTAGGAGATCTTACAGCTCGGTGTTACACCTGCGCCTCAACTCTTGGCACCTAATTATCCTTTATGCATGTGTGCTTTCCCTGCATTTGACACCTGAGTTTTCTAGGTATTTTGTTTTCCACCTGTGGATTTGATCTTGGACTTTTGATTGTCCTGTTGCTTGGCACCTTGCGTTTGGGTGTTGGCTTACATGTTTGTTGTTGTCTTTTGAAATGGTGCTTGGTTGGCTTGGTTCGTCTCGTGGACTTGGAGATTGGCCCCTAGACTTAATGGAACTTTGGCCTTGGGTGGCTCGCTAGGCACTTACTAAGATCATGTTGTGGTCTTGTGCAGGTGCTGGAGCGCGGAGCGGGAGCATAAACTTGGCCTCTGGGCTAAGTTTTGATGAAAAACACATAAAAAAAAACCCAAATGTAGGGCAGAAGCTCGAAAACCATAAAATGCATTGAAAACTAAAGAATATGCCTCATGATGTGTCCACGGGCTAGAAAACTCAGAAAAATTCCAGAACACCTGAGAATTGACAGAAATACAAAGGCCAGGATGATGAATATGAAGATCAGAGAGCCATTTTGTAATCTAGCTACATGCTTTTCGGTCGCTAGGGTTACACAAAAATTTGGTTCTAAGTGACCGAAAGCTCTCTCTTTCGGTAGCTAACATAACATGAGACTCTACTCTTTAACGACCGAAAACAAAAACTCCTATGTGATAACAATTGAGGTAAATTGAGAGATTTTTTCCGCTTTCACATCTTTGTTGTGCGTCGTGAGCAAAATCATAATGCCTGAAATAGATGACAGTCAGAATATTGATTTCCCTATAAAGTATAAGGTCCTAACACCTTAATTTATCACAAGCCTAATTCTTTTTTATGATAGAAGTGTCTTATTGTAGATAACAAGATTCAGAGTTGAATTACATCATTCAGACACTTGTTTTTCAGAGGTGTTGATCTATTTTTGATAGTATGTGTAGACTTGTCTGTTTGTGAATTAGTTTTCATGACTTAGAAAGTCTATTGTGCAAATTAGAGTGGAAAACAATATGTGGCAAGTTGATCTAGCTTTTAGAGTTCATGTTTTGATTTTCTGTCACATGTCCTTTTGTATGTTCCATCAGGGATGTCTATGTTTGAGTTTGGTCCAAAACTTCTTCATGAAATTTTGTAAAGAGAATGACTCTTTGGTGAATTGGAATGAAATAAAGGATTTCTTTATGTCTCATATGTCTTGATTATCATCTTGGTGTCTTTTCTTTTGTCTTTACATTTATTCCAGCAACTGTTATATTAAAGAAATAATATAAATAATGAATTTTCCAACAAGCTTTTATTTGTAAAAAGACTAGCCCAAGCACTTGTAATCAATATTTGTGAGTTAGAATATTAATTTTGATGGCTATAAACATAGGGTGACATTCTTGTCTATTTTGCTTTAGCCAAGCAGAATTTGAAAATGCTTGAGTAAGATCATTTCATATCTTTTCCTCAACATTTATTTTGGCGACCATACTGGGGAGATCTTCAATATCTCTCTGGTTAAGTCTTATACTCTATTATCATCGAATACATCTATTTTTTTTTATATTGATTCTTTGATTGTTTCTTTCTTATTGACTGTGCCTGTTGCAAGGCAACCCAATATTGAGCCTGATGTTCAATATCATACCAACATTTCTTTGAATCTATTTAACACCATTTTAGACACTGCCAATACTCGTGTTGAACTTAATCATTCATGGGAAACAATTGAGTGAGATATTAATGCCCAAGAATGTTGGGAAGCTAGTCATAGACAATCCAGAGATCACAAGTAACCTTATTGTTCCTTCAGTTTTGGCCTTTCTTTCATGTCCATAGTCTCTCATGTATCTAGAAGAAGAAGAGGATTATCACCAGAAACTAACCCTATTTCTGAAATAGGAAGAAGAAATGTCATTTTATCTACCCAAAAAAGTGATCTAAGGAGAACTTTGTATGATTATTCCAACTTGTCTTTCTCTCCCTCAACTATCATGCACAAGATGGCATCTATGTTAGAAAAACAGGACTGTGGAGCAATAAAATAAAACAAATGTGGAAACAAAACAAAGAAGATACAAAATACAAGAGAGACACAGATTTACGTGGTTCACCCAGTGTGGGCTACTTCCACCAGAGAAATTGTCAGGTCCTTCCTTTATTATTATCCAGCAAATGAAGAGATACAACCTACAACAAAACCCATTGTAACTTCCTCTTCTTTATCTCACAATCTCCTCTCTCAGAATACAATACTTTCCATAATGCATAGCCACAACACATTTCCCTCATAACAGAGGGTTGCCTTATAGGGAAAAAAACCCTAACATAATTTCTACCATTAGATCTGCAACCTTATAATGAATGGTCCAGATTTACAATGAAATTACAATATACATTTACAAGGAAAATTTTCCTTTGGGGGCTTCACCCCCGAACCCTCATCAGGGGGCGTTGCCCTCGAACTCCCCAACCAGGGGGATAGGCTCCCTAGACCCCACAAAAGGGGTACCCCCCCTCTGCACTCCCACGCATGGAAGAGTGTACATACTTCTGGGGTGTAAAGTCTTCATAGGGTATAAACACGGCTGGAAGCAAGGACCTCTGAATCAGGAACATAATCAGGCTCCACAACCAACAATTTAGTGGTGGCTTTGGTGGCACTGGAAGTTCTTCCTCTTCTCAGTCTTCATGTTCATCAATGATTGGTAGCTTATATAGCCACCATATCCCTGTCCAATATACCACAAACCCCACCAAATTCATTAAAAAATATGGGTTTTTTCAGTTCGAAGAAGATGCCAAAACCACAATGTGGCATGTGTCCTCTCCTCTCAACCTAGCACCTGCTACTCGTCCACTTCCTAAATTCAAAGAACATCTTACTAGGTTTTCAGGAAATAACACTGTCATGACAAACGAACACCTAGTGGCATTTTCTAATGCTTGTCACAACATAAGGGCCAACGGCAATGATACTTGCATGCACTTATTCGTCAATTCCTTGGAAGGAAAGGTTGCAGTCGATTTCTTTGACCTTCCTCCTAAGATTTTGTCTACTTGGGAGGAGTTAATTTACTGGTTCATATCCACTTATGGGAAATCTAAAATACCAGCCGAGAAGCTAAGAGAATACAATAACATCACCTATAAATATGGTGAGACCATCAAGTCCTTCAAATTGCGTTTCACTAAGCTATACAATCATATCCCTGAACTCATTTGACCTCAGAACCAAGTCATTTTCATGCATTACTACAATGCATTACCTTCCCCCTACCATCATAGGCTTGAGGAAAAAGCCATTGATAATCTCATTTTTTCTCTGCATACTTGTTTAGAGTATGAAGAATAGCTTGAAAGAACAAGTCTTCCTCAGGGAGAATCGATTAAACAAATAGACATGTCTTCCCTCTTACAACTAGTACAATATATGAAAAATCATATGATAGTTTATGAGTGAAAGGGGACTGTCTCACCTTTCACCCCTGAAGCTTCATCCTCTTTTTCACCTCCCTTTAGAAACCCAATTGAAAGTAATTTTCATCCTAAAGCTATCTTGCCTCGAAGTTGGTGTAATTTTTGTGAGGAACACCACGAGGAATCCACATGTGAGGTAAGGAAGAGTACCAAAGATAAGATATTTGGTAAGAGACCAGAAACTACTATCGATGTCCTACATTTTTCAGAGCCAGAAGATGTCATGATCATCAATACTAGGAACAAAGCCTATGCTCCCAAGGGAAAATTTGATCCTCCCCACAATTCTTCTAGCTTGAGCTCATCCTCACCCACTGCTACTGTTCAGGTCCCTAAGGTTCCTGACAGTCAAGAAACCACTTCCTCTCTCCCCTCATCCAAATACAATATCTTGAATTAGTTGGCCAACATCAAAGAAGATGCAACCCTTCTGGACATGGTTGTTGTCCCTGAACAACAGAGGCATCTGAAACAATTCATGGAAGGAAAAGCATCCATTGTAGCCAACCTCTATGAAGAGGTGAATGAAGAGACTCATCTATAAATAAGGTAGGTGTGCATAACTTTAGGTACCCTGTAAAAAACCCCTTTTTATATTTCTTTAAAAATCATGGATAAGATTGCTCATTGTTGCCTCATTGATGGTGGTTCGGGCCCAAATGTGATGTTGAATATTATTATGGAGGAGCTAGGCTTGTCCTGTATAAATGAAAACACTAGAATCATGATCTCCTATAATAGTCTACAACAAATGAATATAGCTGAGATTAAATATGTGACCTTAGTTTTGTGCACACACCCTAAAATAAGGACAACCCTTACTATTCAGGTAATTGATATGCCAATAAGAAATTACTCAATCATATTGGGAAGAGATTGGAAAGCCTTAACGAGTGGATACCTCTCAGTCGACTGAACACATTGTTGACACAGGGGAAGACCCAGGGTTCAACGCTACAACAATGCACCAACAAATACCTAACTACCGGCCCTTTTGGCAATACCTGCTAAGCAGATGAAGTCTCACCTGAGGTAGAGGCAGGGGTGGTTGCAAGACTCGGGTGTTTGCAACCTTAGCTGGGACACAAATATGTGATTATAATACTTAATAAAGAACTTAGCACCGTCAGTTCCTCAATATGCAATCAATATCCACTTCATTGATAAAACAGAGCTTCGTAGTATTCACACTAATCTAATGTATTTAAGCACTTAGAATAGGTAAATAGATTAGATCGAGCAGATCAAGAACTAAGCATAGCCATATAGATTAGATCTAACATTCTCACATATAATAAGCATAAAGCATAACTAGATCTATCTAAATACATCAAAGCACTTAGCAAATAACATGTGAACACATCAAGACAAAGCACAAAACAACATAACACAGTTTTTACGTGGTTCACCCCCACCCTAGGGATACGTCCACCAACTCTTCTCCTTTATTGTCTTCAGTCAATCAGTTACAAGAACATAGCCTCAAAAACCTACTCCGAATGGGATAGAGATCTATGCAGCTCACTAGATCCTTCTTCCTTGCATTAAAACACTAAGCCTTCCATAGTCTGTTACAACCACTTGCACTTATCTCTGCAATTCTCTCACAGTATACACAAAAGCACTTACATACTTTACTTGCACTTAGCATGCATTCACATCACATTGATGCACCACTACTTCTATCTAGCCTAGGCCTCTATTTATATATTACATAATCCCAATCAACATGGATAAACCCATGGGATGACATCCCAATCCCATTACATAATCCCCAAAACCCAAAAAGGACCTAAAAAGGGGTTGAGATCCCGTGATCTCTGCTTCGTCTTCTGCTCCTCCTTCAATAGGCTGTCGAAGTCCCAAAACAGGTCAACATGACCAAGAATCTCCCAAAACTTGCTCAAGGGCCAACAGGTCCCCAACACTCACCTGTGACTCGTCTCGAGTCACTCTGGTCTGATCATTTCTTCTTCGAACGCCTTGAGTTTGGCTCAAGCTTCTTCAACTTGTTTCTTTGCTATGACCTCTTGATCGGAGAACTCCTGGATCACTGTGTCATTCACTGGTCCTTCTAGGCATTGTTATGATGTGGTGACAACCTGTTCTAGCTCTGCTCCTTGGCTTTCAACCTCTGTGAACAATTGGCATGCCTTATCTTGCACAGCTTGGAGTCGTTGAGTTACTTCCATAACTTTTCTCTGGATCGTATGGATCTTCTGTTGGGCGTTGCGTTGCTCTTGAGATCTCTTCATTCTGTCTACAACTGACATGGACTTCAGCTGCACCTGTAGTGTGTTTGCGTGTTGCTTCGCATCCTAGAGTTGCGACTCCAGTGCTTGCAATTCTAGATTCTCAGTGATCTTCTCATATGTTTGGGCGCTGCGATTACTCAGTTGCTTGCACTCCAGGGAAATAGATTTTAGTATGTCAACTACACTGCAGGAAATTGCTTCCCTTTGATCTCTTACGTCTTGCAGGGTCTCGGGCACTGTGCATAGCTCCAAATCTGTTATGCGTTGATGTAGTTGTTGAATTACTTGTTCAAGTTGTGCCACCTGTTGTGGGACTCTTTCTTCGACCTTTACTTCTATAACTATCACAAAGTGAAGTGCTCTGTTGACCCTTTCCTTTACTTCGAGTTGCTATGCGAGAAATTGTTCCTTTTCTTTCTGTAGATGGACTTTTTCTTCATCCCACTTTGCTTGGAGAGCAAGCTTTTCCCGTTCTCTAGTACTGTGTTTCTCTAAAAGGTCTCCATGTACTTTTGTTAAAGCCTGGGTGGCTTGTGTTTTTTCCTCCTATGCTTGTCAAAGGTGAGGTTCAATTGTATCAGCAATTCAGTGGAGTTGAGCTGACTCATCTCCCAGTTCTGGTGTTTCCAATGGCAGAGGCATAGTAGAAACTGCACAGCTAGACTGTAGTGCCTGCTGCACCCCTTGAAGTTCAACCTGAATTAAATTGTATGTCTCCTCCTGCTTAGCCTCTTGCTTCTCTATTGTCTCTAGCGAAGCATTGTTCAGTGTTTCTACAATGAAATTGAAGTCATATGAGGTGAGGGTAGTCTGCATTTTGTTCATAGAGTMTTTCGATTTCTTCTGAGAAGAAGGCTTCGGGTGGGAAACCTTCCTTTTCTTCGAGGGATCCTCCTCGTCTCTAGGTGATGTAACCTCACCTTTCTTTTATTCAACTTCTGCACCATCTATCTCTCCACCATATCCTCCTTTCTCAGGTGAGATGGAAGCAATATTTGTTGAGGTACTACTTACGTCTTGGGCTTCTTTATTCTTCTTTGTCTTGCTGGGTCCAGGTGTATCATGCGCTACTTCTAGACTATCAATGTCGGACATCTCCATAGGATCTACTGGAATGAGGAGGTTCGCTGACTAGTCTTTAGTAATCTCTTCTTAGTCTTCCTCTGTCAGCTTGTAGTAAGATTACATTTGTTTCTTGTTCTCGTCAGTGTGCACTGTCATATAAATGAAATGGTGGTCTGCGCTGAATTTCAGTAAAGGTCGAAATCCGTGGAGAGTATTCGGCATGATGCAAGGCTCAGATTGGATGTATGTCTTCAACTAGTTGTAATATGTATGGAACAAGGAATTTGACTACCATTTCTTATTCATGTCATTGGAATACCACATTGTACTAAACTTTGTGGCCAGAGGTTCAAAGGGCTCGATGTCGGGGAAGGTCGCACCTTCCGACATCTCCCATGGGATGAAAGCGATCAGGATTAGAATCCAGCTAAAGTGAAACTCATATCCTTGATCTTGGGCTTCCCTACAGTCCAGTTCCAACTGGTTCATGAGGTACTTCACCCAATCCATTTGTAGGCCCTCCATGCACTTTCCTGTGAGTTCGACTACAAAACTAGTCACTTAGGTGGGTCAGTTCTTGTGGACTAACTTTCCTGCGATCAATTGACAGGCTAGGTGCACTATGTCATTTTCGATAGAAGCTACCTTGTAGCCTCGTGTTCCCTTCTTGACATCTCCATAAGTGTCCCTGATCATTTGTGCGAGAGCACGGTCCATGAATTTTCCAGGATAGAAATCATGTGGGTTGGGCCCTTGCATGCTAAGCCATGTGATCTAATTTATCAATGTCAGATCCACTGTTATACGACGTTTCAACCACAAGTATCTGCTATGGTAACATGACAGCATCAATTTGACGCATGCATTCACTTCTTTGTGCCTTTCGAAGTGAGGAATATTCATGACATTCAACAGTGTGGACTATGTGAGGTTCATAGTCCATGACTGGGGAGTAATCTTCAAATTATTTCCCTTTGTTCTGGTCAAGTACTTATGTGGGGCGAGCATGTTGTAGATCTTCCTGTTGTTGAGGTTGAAGTCTTTAAACTTCAACACTGCAATCTTTTCTTGGTCTACGCAAACTTCGTGTATCCCTTTTGGGAGGTACGCAGTGACCAAAGCATACTCAAATTCTCTGGGCACATTGTCTCGATTGATTACGTCTCTCAGAGGTAGTATATAGGGGGGTAAAATTCTCATAATCAACTTAGCATTCATGAGATCGTCTATGTGCTTGGTTCTCTTTTCATCGGCTAGCCAGGATGGTGCAGCTCGAGTAGTTGACGGAGTGGCTAGCACTCCTCTCGTGGATGAAGCCTAGATACCTTCAGACATTGACATCAATTTCTCAGTCATCAAGTCGATCAAAACTTCTTCAATAGCTTTGTCTGCGGTGCTTAATTCTTTCAACATACACACTCAGGATGAACATTCGCGGGTTCGGGGAACAAATTAGACACAGTACTAAGATAGAGAGAAAGAGTGCGATGATCACTGTATAAACTCAACTTAGTCTGCGGGCTCGAATTCTCAATTGGAAAAAGTGTTCTCGGTGAGTGGCGCGGCGGGATAAATAGGGAACTTGACAATGATTCGCTTGCGAAAGGTATGAGCCTCCATTAAATCTTGTTCGTTCTATTATGGCGCAGTCCAATGGTTTGATGACGAACCATAATTTCATTTATGTCCGTTCGAAGCATCAATCAAATGGTTATAATGTCCCCAACTAATATATTTCTTCGTCGTGGCGAAGTGCCATGTGTCGTTGTTCTGATATCCCGTCGAAGCTCCAATTTTGCAATTTTTCTGTCTGTGAAGTTCCCTCTAGAACCTTCTGCAACTTTTCGATATTAGCTCTCTTCTTACTTAACTTTCTAGACTTTTTTCCAGTGAGCTTCGTCTCGGTATTCCTTTTTCCATTATGATTCTTGTCTTCTTCGGTCATAGTCACTTCGTGTTGTTGAGATTCATCACTAGGATTCCTGGATAATACTTTGTCTTTGTCTGGGGTAGGTACTTTGATCTTCTGTGGGTCTTCTAATGTTCTTGCAGCTTCGATATCTGGGTTTCTAGTGTTAAATAGCTTTGATCTGCTCTCATGTTCTTCAATCAAGTGTGCGATCCTTCTTGTCATGAAATATTTTAACTCTTGTTTCTTTTGTTCCAAAACTTTTTCTTCTTCTTTTCGTCTGGCTTGATCTCTATCAATCCAAGATTTTCCTAGTAACATGGTAAATGGGGCGTTGTCTTCAATAAATTTAATAATCTCAAAATATTCTTTTGTCGAAGTTCCATTAGCATTCATAGGTATGCGAGCGAGCTTCCCACATAGGTTTATCAACTTTCCTCTGAATAGTCCTATTCCTCCTAATGAAGGGATCATAGTAGGATTCCCTATGGCGTCCCAAGTTCTTTTTGTCATGATATTCACATGTGTTTCTTCATCTAGAACACAGTCAATATCGAAGTCTCCTATTCTTACTTCAATGCATTCTTTTTCCTTAAAGATCTCTGATAGTCTGACATGTTGATGGTCATTCATGGTTTCATTTATTTGCAACAATACTTTCTCTGATTCTTCTTGGGATTCTACCATTTCTGGATCTGCCTTAGGGTTTTCTTTATTCATATTCATTTCTTCCATCTTAGCAATCATTCTAGGGAAATCCAACACTTCATGGTCCATAGCTTTACAACAAAGACAACCAGGTATTTTTCCAGGGCATTCCTTAGCAATATGTCCTGATCTTATGCAACTATAACAGAGGGTTAATCCTCTCTTTCTTTTAAATGATCCCTAGCCTTTCCAGTACTGCGCACTAGGATCACGGTAGCTAACTTGCAAAAAAATCTTTCTAGGATCCTGCATCCATTTTTTAGTCCAAACATTCTTTCTATGCATAGGTATAACATATCTTTCACTATTCTTATCAGATCTACTCATATCAAGCCTTATTTCATCTATTAATGCCCTAGTTTTCAAGCTAGGATAGAACCTATCAAACATACCTAGATCCATACTTCAGAAACAAAAATTTCCACTTATCTTACTTCTATAGAGCACAAAGCTTCCAAATCTAAAAGATTTTCACTATTCTTACCTTTATCAGAGCACAGAGCTTGCAGATCTTACCTCTTTTAATCACAAATTCTCACTCTTTCCTTTCTTAGAACACAAAGCTTTCAAATCTTGCTTCTTTCCTTTAGATCCGACCTCTTTTCTTCATATCGGG
>SNQJ01S0021384.1:0-31764 GCA_010110895.2 Picea sitchensis | reverse complement strand
GCTACAACAACACACCAACAAAGCCCTAACTACTGGCCGTTTCGGAAACACCTGCGAAGCAGATGAAGTCTCACCCAAGGTAGAGGCATGGGTGGTTGCAAGACTCAGGTGACTGCAACCTTAGTTGGGACACAAATCTGTGATTATAATACTTAATAAAGCACTTAGCACCGTCAGTTACTCAATATGCAATCAATATCCACTTCGTTGATAAAATAAAGCTTCACAGTATTCACACTAATCTAATGTATTTAAGCACTTAGCATAGGTAAATAGATCAGATCAAGCAGATCAAGCACTAAGCATAGCCATATAGATCAAATCTAACATTATCACATATAATAAGCACAAAGCATAAGTAGATCTATCTAAATACATCAAAGCACTTAGCAAATAACATGTGAACACATCAAGACAAATAACAAAGAAACATAACACAACATTTACGTGGTTCACCCCCACCCTAGGGCTACATCCACCAACTCGTATCCTTTATTCAATCGGTTACAAGCACAGAGACGCAAAACCCTACTCCGCATAGGACAAAGATCTACGTAGCTCGCTAGATCCTTCTTCCTTGCATTACGACACTAAGCCTTCCACAGTCTGTTACAACCACTTGCAATTAGCTTTGCAAGTCTCTCACAGTAGGCACAAAGAACTTACAGATTGTACTTGCACTTAGAATACATTCACATCACATAGATGCACCACTACTTGTATCTAGCCTAGGCATCTATTTATATATTACAAGATAGGCCTAAACATGGGTAAACCGATGGTCCAACATCACAATCCCATTACATAATCACAAAAACCCAAAAAGGACCCAAAAAGGGGACAAGATCCCGTGATCTCCTCTTCGTCTTCTTCTCCTCCTTCGACAGGCTTTCGAAGTCCCAAAATAGGTCAACATGACCAAGAATCTCCCAAAACTTGCTCAAGGGCCAACACACATTTATCCGTTCCTCAAAACAGAAAAAACATTATAGTCCTTAGAGAGGGAAGGATTTCCCCTTACATAGAGAGTGTCCCACAGCCTATTGTAAACTATATCGAACAGTACCTGTTGAGAACCAAATATCAATATAGCATAGAAAAACCTCAGAAAAAGTACTCAACGTCTTGAAAAAGAGATAATTTCATATAACAAGCCTCTTCGAGTGGGCAACCTCATTTTACCCCACTTAAATGTTCAAGTACAAGATGATTCAAAATGAAAATTTCTCCTTGGTATATATAGGAGACTAGGAGGTATAATTACAACTAATGGCATAAAGCCGACATAAATAAAATAACATTACTAATCTAATATGCCCCAATTAAGGGGTAATGAGCAAATATTAGGGCTTAACATGCCCCTACCCTTGAGACAAGTGTTGTCCGCAGTGCTTGAGTAACTCTGGATGCTTCTGTATAAAAGACTCATCTTCCCAAGTGGAATCTTCAACCGATAGTTTCCTCCATTTAATGAGATACTCTGAAATGGATCTATTCCTCAACTGGTGAATTCTTGTGTCAATGATGGCTTCAGGATCCAATATGATTTTTCCTTCCTCATCAAGTTTTGGCAATATAGTTTGAACTAGGATCTTGTCGCCTATAACCTTCTTTAAGTATAAAACATGGAAAACTGGGTGTACTTGTGAAGATGCAGGCAGCTCCAATTTGTATGTGATAGTACCAATATTTTGCAACACCTTATAAGGGCCATAGTACTTTGGTGATAATTTATTATCCTTCTTGGCTTGCTTGAGGGACATCTGTTTGTATGGTTGTAGTCTTAAAAATATGAGGGACATCCGTTTGTATGGTTGTAGCCTTAAAAATACCTAATCTATTTCAAAACTTCTTCACTAACATGTTGATCATTTTGTTGTTTCATGTGATTTGTGCCATGGTCAGCTTTGTCCTTTATGATTTGGAGAACTTGTTGTTGATTCTCTATGTGATCTCTGTAATCGCATGAACTTTAGATTTTCTTTTAGAGAAGAATTGATGGAAGGAGGTGGTATCCATAAATTTCCATAAATGTAGTGCCATTTTTGTTGTAGTATTAAAGGAAGTGTTATACCACCATTCTCAAGGGTAAACCATTTAACCATTGTGTTTGTTTATAAGACACAAGAAACGGAAGGTATCCTTCCATACATTTGTTCACTATCTTGGTTTGTCCATCAAATTGAGGGATGATAGGATGAGCTATGAGCTAATTGAGTACCCAACAAGAGTAATAATTATGTCCAAAAATGTCCAGAAGTGATGGGATCTCTCACACTTACATTAATATTTGGGCTGCCATGTAGGTTTTGAACTGTCTCCATGAATGCTAGTGGCAACTGCACTAGCTTTGAATGGATGAGAGAGTGCACAAAAGTGTGTACTTGGTCGTACCTATCAACAATCACCATGAAGACACTCTTTCCTTCAGACTTTGGTAACCCTATGATGAAATCCATGGAAACCTCCCTCCTTAAATGGGACTCTGGGATGGATATTGTTGTAAAAGGCCCTGGTCTTAATCAAGCTTCCACCTTTATTTTGTTGGAAAACCAAACATTCTACCACAAACCTTGAACATCGCAATAAGGCCATCCCCCAAAAAATCCTTCTTGACTCCATGGTGGGTTTTCAAAAATTCTGAGTGCCCTCCCACTGAGAGGTGTGCAATTCCAATTGTATCTTTTGTTTGAGTTGGGACTTACATAAATATATAAGTGATGCTTTGTACCATAGTGAATCATTTTCCATGTAAATGTATCCTCGATGCACTAGAACTCTACCTAAACCTTTTTAAATGAGAGTCCACACTTTTCACATTCTTCCATTCATCCCTTGCTTCTATTATCCAATTGGGTTGGATGATCAAGGATAGCATAGAGAAAGGACTCAACATCTTCTTCCTTTCTTGAGAGAGAGTGCATCCGCCACAACATTTTGCTTCCCTTTATGTAGACGGACAAATCATATAACCCAATATCTTGGTTACCCATTTTGTTGTTCTTCCTAAGATAGTCTTTGTTCCAAGAAGTCCTTAAGACTATCATGATATAAGTGCCTTTGACCTTGAAGTGCCTACCTATTAGGTAAGGTCCATGTCTCAATTCATGTAGTATTTCCATCATTTCTTCATAAAATGGGCTCTGTAAGTGCCTTCCCTTGAGGGTCGACTTTCAAAAAGCCAAGGGCTTCTTCCTTTGCATTAGGACAACACCAATTCCATTTCCCGAGGCATCACATTCCACAATAAAGGTTTTGTGAAGTCCGGAGTGGTAAAGATAGAGCTTTAAACATCAAATTCCCTTTAGCTTCTCAAAAAGCTTCTAGTTGCCTCTAAGAAAGTCCATGAAAATGCATCCTTCTTAGTTAGTGGCCATTAGCAGCCGCTATTCTTCCATAGTTTCATACAAACTTGCGGTAGTAAACTGCCAAACCCAAAAATCCTCTAAGATTATTTAATGTTTTGGGAATCACACCATCATGACTTAATCTTGTTAGGGTTCACCTGACACCTTCATGAGATACAATATGACCCAAATACTCTAAATTTCCCTTTACTCCAAAGAAACATTTGATGGTTTCCATATAGTTGTTGCTCCTTTAGTAGTTGTAGCACCTTGTCACATGTCGCATATGATCCTCCCAAGACTTGTTATAGGATTAGTATATCATCAAAAAATACTCACCACAAATTTTCTCAAGGAAGGGCTTGGAAAATGGAATTCATCAACCCTGTCGTGGAAGGTGCATTTGTAAGGCCGTACAAGCATGACCAAAATTCATAATGGCATTCATGAGTTCCAAATGTTGTTTTTGGATATCTTCTTCCTTGATTTTGATCCAATGATACCCTGAAAGGAGATCCAAATTTGTTAAATAGATTTCTCCATATAGTTCACCTAACAATTCATCAACGACGGGAATAGGAAACTTATCTTAATAGTGATCTTGTTGAGCTCTCTATAACTGGACATTATACACCATGAGCTATCTTTTCTTGAATACCATTACTAATCGGGTGCAGAAAGTAAGAACTTTGCTAGGTCTAATAATGCCATCTCTAACATTTCTTCAACCATGCTTTAATTTCACTCTTTCTCAAGTATAAGGGTATTCAGCGAGGACTGATGTTAGGAGGAACACCCTAGGAATTAGGTGAATTTCATGATCATGATTTCGAGTGGGTGGAAGACCTTGGGAATATCTTCAAATACTTGAATGCTTATCAATGATCCTCATACATCTTGAGAAATAGATGGCTTAGATGTTTGAACATCTATTGAGCATAGTTGTGCACAATGCCTTGATGCCCCTTTTCAATAATTTTGTCATTCTTTTAGAGCTTATCACCCACCGGTTTCCTGTGATATCTATTAACTCAATTTTTTTCCTTCCAATGAAAAATTTGGCGAAAAGTTCTTGAAAATTAAAAATCCATTGTTCCTAATGATTGTAACCATCGATCCTAAGACAACATCCTGCACTATACCCATGGTATAGAAATCATTGGACTATTCATTACATATTCCCCCATAGTAAGATTGATCTTATTTCATTTTCCTAAGAAGTTGATAGTTCCTCCATCTCTAGTCCATTTGGAAACTCGCTGGATATACAACGCACTGAGATCTTTGGCTAATTTATAGTGAATGAAATTATGAGTACCGCCAATCAATTAGACTATTACCTTTTTCTTTTGATGTATCCTTTGATATTGAGGGTTTGAGGGAGTGCTAATTTAGCCAATGCATTACACTCCATATCATGGGAGTCAACTCTTCATAATAAATCGCTTCTACATTTTCATCTTGAGATGGTTCTCTCTTCTTCTTCTTCCTCTTCACAATCTATGTAGAATAATTTCTTCACCACAATTATGTCCTCATCGCATTTGTTGCCACAATTAAAGCATAAACCTTTGCTTTCTCTTCCCTCCAATTGTTGAGGTTTCAACCTTGTAGGTTGAGTGTTTTGTGAAGAAGAGCATTGTTCTCTCTATAGATGTTAGGATTGTCCTTCTAGTAGCCATAGCCATATTTTTACTTTCAACATTTCCTTTGCCACCTTAAATGCATTCAATGATTTGGGTTCCCAAAGGCCAACCTCAAGTTGAATGTTATCCTTTAAAGTTCCTATGAATACATCAATCAAGTGCTCATTTGGAATATCGGTTACCTTATATTCAATCTTTGAAGTTCTCAATGCTCCTGTGAATCAACCCTTTGCTTCGAGATTTATCAATCACAAAGAAGGTATTGCTCTTGTATCCTCATAGTGTGTGCTATCATTTCTTCCATGAAATTGTCCAAGGATTTAGTGATTTTATGAACAAATCCATCGAGCACCATACAAATTGACAGTTCTAAATATAAAGAAGCAATTGCATCTTTTGTATGTGGCACATTATGGAGATCAAATAATTACACCATCTAAAGTATCCATGTGATTGTCCTCATCAAACTTCCTCATATCAATCTTAGGAATGTATTGGTCTTCAAACCAAAGTTGAGTTTCTCCATTCTTGATTCACTTTCCTTTGTAAACTCATCATGAATTCTCTCATGGGATGCATTTTCACTTTCGTGTGTCTTCTCTCGCTACTTAATTTTTTAATACTTCCATGATATCCCTTTTAAACCATCCATATTAGTATCCAACTTAGCTTCCATTGAATCCATCTTCTTTGTAGTTCATTCATGTACCCCACGTAATTCTCTTTCACCTTCATCAAGAGTCCAAGTAGGATTTTCCTGGAGGATTATTTGGTGTAGAAGTTCCCTTTTTGGTGGGTATGTTGGCCAAGTATCAATTTTGAACTTGATTTTGAGGTGGTTCTGCTAGACAATATTTCTTTTGTTGTATCTCCCAAGTTTCACTCTTATGGGTATGAAACTTTTTTATGTAGTTCTCTGATATTTCTTCTCTCAAGAATGCCATAGGTCCGATCAAAATTGGATGTGCTAAGATGAATTTAATGTAACTTCCTAATAACTTTTCGCTTTTCCTGTGAGATCCACTTGTATAGGCATGCCAATGCGACAAAAATAATTGATATAAAATTTTGAAACTCACACCAAAAAATACTCATTACTCATCCACGATCCAATGAAACTAGTCCCAATCAATTTGGATAATTTAGAAGAAGTTATGATTGTTTTAATTTGAACACCTTCTTGAGACTAGTCGACAATTCTATATTGCCACAAGGTGTATCTACAAATTTAAGATGACCTATAAGATGAAAATTTTACCAAAGATACCTTACTAATTTCCTTAAATATCCTCCGTGATTTCGTGATCTAAAACATGGCATAAATTTGTTTATAGAGAAAATTCCACAAAGACTCATTTCAGAATGATCTAACCCTATCTTGTACCAGATGTATCTCCGAAAGTATAAGGCCCTCGAGATGAATTTTGAACCCAATGTACCTTGATCCATCTACTAAATATCCTCCAAGCCTTTCCTTCCGAAACGCTAGAAATAAATTTATAGCAAAATTCCAAGGTGTCTCCGGGATGTAGCAAATAAAACCCCAAGACCTTGAGCTCCATACCATATGTTAAGAAAACCAAATATCAATATAAGAGCATAGAAAAACCTTAAAAAAAGTACTCAACGCCTTGAAAAAGAGATAATTTCAGATAACAAGCCTCTTCGAGGGGGAATCCTCCTTTTACCCCACTTAAATGTTCAAGTACAAGATGATTCAAAATGAAAATGTCTCCTTGGTATATATAGGATACTAGGAGGTATAATTACAACTAATGGCCTAAAACCGCCATAAATAAAATAACATTACTAATATAATATGCCCCAATTAAGGGGTAATGAGCCAATATTAGGGCTTAATAGTACCTAGGAGTGTATTCCATCTTTGCTGAGGAGGATAACATTCCCTTGGAACAAATTGATATAGATGATGGTATGTGGCACATGCACTTTGATGGTTCATCCTCCAATGAAGGTAACAAAGCTGGAATTATCTTGATTTATCCTATGGGAAAAATCTACAACTTTTCTTATAGGTTGGAGTTTGCTTGCACAAAAAATGTCACTGAATTCAAAGCTTTATTATTAGGCATTGAAAATGCCTATAATCTTAGTTGTGGTCACCTTTTAGTTTTCAGGGACTCTGAGCTTGTTGTGAACCTCGTACGAAATATTTACTCCCCTAGCAACAAGTTGATGAAACTATACACTGAAACTTATCTCGAACCTTTTATCTTTCAACATTACTCATGTTAAGAGGGAATTGAACTCAATGGTTGATGTATTAGTTGTTTTCACAACCTCTCCTAATCGACAACTTCCGTCTCACATACCTAATTGTACTTTCCAATCTATATATCGCCCACATATCCCAAACAATATAGAATCTTGGTAGGTCTTCCCTAACGATGAGAGCATTTGTGATTTCATTCAAAATGAACCTTTTACGCCCAAGGAAATTATATCCATAGAAGATAACAAGATTCCTAAGGGCTTGAATCGCCTAGAGAGTTCATTTTCATCGAGTGATGTAGGAAATAAAGAGAAACAGAACAAAGAGGAGTTGAAAAGGAAGGTGGGTGAAACCATCTCCTTGAACATTCGGACACCTGAGGCTCCAAAGAATGTTAAGGTAGGTGCCAAATGTTCAGATGAAGAGAAGATGAAGTTTGCTAAGCTACTTAGTGAATTTCAAGATGTCTTTGCTTGGTCTTATGAGGATCTTCATGTTTTTTATCCTAGTCTGATACAACATGCCATTTCCATCAAGGAAGGCATAAAACCAATTAGAAAAAAACAAAGACCTATCAACCCTGCGCTAGAAGAAACTATTCGAAAGGAGTTGGAAAAACTCTTGAAATATGGAATTATCTTTCTGGCCAAGTACTCTGAATGAGTTTCAAATTTAATTCTTGTTCGAAAAAAACCCAGTCAGATCAAATTATGCGTTGATTTCTGCGCATCAAATTGAGCTAGTATAAAATATCACTTCCCTCTCCCTAACATGGAAATGATTCTGCAACAAGTTGTAGGGTCACAAATGATGTCCTTACTTGACGATTTTTCTGGTTACAATTAAATCAAGGTAAAAAGGGAAGATAAATATAAAACCACCTTAATTACTCATTGGGGTACCTTTTCTTCTGAACATATGTCTTTCGTCTTATCTAATGCAAGTGCCACTTTTCAAAGGGATATGAAAATAGCTTTCAACGATTTGATCAGCAAGCTCATTCATATCTACCTAGACGACTTAATTTTTTATTCTAAAACCCGATCAGATCATTTTTTTCATCTGATAAAAGTTCTCATGTGATGTAGGAAGTTTGGCATTTCTCTAAATCCTTCCAAGTCCATTTTCGAAGTTACTAAGGGCAAGCTCCTTGGATACATTGTCTCTGATTCAGGAATAAGAATTGATCCTGAAAGGATTGTTGCTATGCTTAATCTTCCTACCCCCACTTCCAAGAAGGAGGTTCAAGCTTTTATGGGGGTTATTAACTTCATCTGTAGTTTTGTTCTAGATTTTGCTGTGATGGTCAAACCAATTCATAATCTTCTTAAACAAGATCATTCTTTTTCTTGGACAAATGACGTTGAAAATGCTTTTGAAGGGATTAAGAAAGAAATCATCTCCGTGCCGGTTTTGGTGAAGCCGAATTTTGAGAAGGAATTCATGATATATACTAATGCCACCGAGGAAGCAATTTATGTTGTCCTCATACAAAATGTTGACCAAGGTAATGAAAAACCGGTGGCTTACATGAGTCAAAGTTTGTCTGATGATGATTTTAAATATTCTTTTATTGATAAACATGCTTTCTCTCTTGTTAAAGCTGTTGAAAAGTTTTTCCACTTCATCTTAGGTAAGCATACATTGGTAAAAGTCCCCTTCCCTGTTGTCAATTTTTTGTTCTCACAGACTTATCTTTCAGGAAATCTTGCACATTGGCTTGCCAAGATCCAGGAGCATGATTTGAATATCGTGACCTCTACCACTATCAAGGGACATGACTTATCCCTTAACTTAGCTTAGCATGCTGAGAATAGTGAAGAAATTGATGAAGAAGATAGTTCCCTTTCAGCTCTCTTTTACATTGATGACTAGATCCTCCCTATGTCTGAACATCCATGGTATAATAATTTGGTTTATTATTTACCAAATCAAATATGTCCAGACAACTTAGACACTCATCAAAGGAGAAGAATCTGTCTTGAATCTGCAAGATACGTCATTATAGGAGACTTCTTATTTCGAAGATCTGTTGATGGTGTGTTGCTTCGCTGTGTAAATAATGAAGGCACAAAGAAACTGTTGCAAGAAGCTCATGGTTCTTCAAGTTCTGTCATTCATGTAGGAGGTCATTTTTCCACTAAAACCACTACTTTCAATATTATTAAAAAAGGATACTATTGGCCTTCAATATTTCGTTATTCTTACATTTTTTCGAGATCTTGTGACAAGTGCCAAAAATTTGCTGGGAAAGAATGCCTTTCAGCCATTCCATTACAACCTGTCCTACCAGACTTTCCCTTTTCAAAGTGGGGATTGTATTTTATTGGTCCTATTAATCCTCCATCTTTAGCTGGACAGTTTTTTATTTTGACATCCACTGACTATTTTTCAAAATGGGTTGAAGTTGTCCCACTTATGCATTCCACAGATGATCAAGTAATTTCTTTCCTTGAAAATAACATCTTTTCCATATTTGGTCTTCCATTGGAAATTATTACACACAATGGTCATGATTTCATTTCTACTAAGCTGACCCAATTTTTAGCTAAGTTGGGGGTTAAAAATTTCACCTCATTAGCTTATTATCCCTAAGGGAATGGGTAGGCTGAGTCTACCAAAACAAATCTGGTAAGAATTGTCAAAAGGCTCATCAAAGACAAGCCTCGTCAGTGGAACACTCTCCTCACTTATGCCTTTTGGGCAGGTTGAACTACCGCCAAGGTAAGCACTGGTTGCACTCCTTTCCATCTTGTTTATGGTCAAGAAGCCCTCCTGCCAACTGAGTTGGAACTTTCTTCCTTAAGGTTGATGCTACAGATCAAAGAATTAAATTCTTTTGATGTTTCACAAAGGATAAACACACTCCTAGCTTTGGAAGAGAAAATGATGTTTTCTTTAGATAATATAAAAATGAGACAACAAACTGTTAAGAAGTATTTCAACAAGAGTGTCAAGACTCTCAAATTTAGGGTCAATGAAAAGGTATTGTTGTGGGATTGAACTCATGCTGATAGGGGAAGACATCCAAAATTTTAAAATTAGGGTTGGGTCCTTTCAAGATCGCTTTTGTCTTAGGTACTAACTCTTACATTCTAAAATATTTACAGGAGCAATTGTTTTCCTACAACACTAATGGTTCTCACTTGAAGCATTATGTGGAACCAACTTGAAAAGCTCTAACGTTGTTTGGATTTTCTATATACTAGTAGTCTAGCTATGCTTCCAGTTTTTCACTATTTCCTTTTCTACTTTACAGTAGTTTGAATTCAACTTTATGTTTTGAAACATTTTTTACTGCTTTTACATTTTTCTCATTTTATTTCTCTTGTTTTAATTTTTGCAATTTTATTTCTATCATGATTTTATTGCTTACTATATTTTAGTTGATTTTGTTCAAGGATAAGATGTTGGATCAGTTCTACCACAATGTCACTCCTGCAAGAAATTGTTGGTCAATAACAATCAATCTTACACAGTTGTTATGATGTTTCCCCTAAAAAGCACACTTGAATTTGTTATCTACGTTCACTGTTGTCTTATAAAGAGATTGGTTATCTCTCACTTCTTCTTTCCATTTCTTCATCCATTTGAGAAATAAAGAGAAAGTCCATTAATTTATCTCCTTGAAGTAAAGAATAAAACCTTCTTGAATGATCATGCATACAAGGATAAACCCCCTCATACTTAACATTTTTCATGAGTTATTCCCAAATTCCCAGTCATTTTTCCATTAAATATGCTCACGTCCCCCTGTTGCATGATCATTTTGGTTATGTCTTCTTGATCTACTATTCATGGTTTTCAAAACCTTGAGTTCTGAGTTCTAAATCTATTGAAAACAAATTTCACTGTGGAGTCGCCAGTTTATTGACGATTAAAATCGCAACGATGATTTCTCCCTAAAAGTATTGCTTCGGCCTATTAATTATAAGCTAATGACATATATAATACTAGTAGGTGGGAACCCCTTGTAGATTGGGGGATCAAATCTAGTTCTTATTTCATGTTTATGTTGTTGTCCGACACTTCTTACATGGTTCTACATGATTGATGAAATCTTGGTTTTATTGGCAATGGAAAAGGCTTGTTATGTGTTGGTTCTGATTGCAACAAATGAATGATGGGTAAGGCATGCTATGTTTCATTTCTGTTGTTCTAATCTCTAATTTCATGATTACGATGACCTTTCATTGTACCCTTATTATCTGTTCCTGGATTCATTACTGTGACTCCTTCAAAAGATATGGGTTAGTAACAATAAATAAAGAATAATTGAAAGGAAACAAAGCAAGATAAACAAAAATGCAAATGGAAGAAGCTAGACTATACTAATGTGCTATACTATATGCATTGGAATTAAAAGGATGGTTGTTAGTCCTAGATAATGAGATTAGTGGCTATACAAGTTATTAAGATATATGGAATACATGTGATATGCGCTATAGTATGCTTGGCAGTGGTTAATGTGACATAGGGTGGCGCTCTCGGCAATTAGTGGATGTTGGTTTCGATGCATGGTTTAATTGAATGAATTAATGGATTAGTGGGCTGGCGTGTACTAAGGAATTAAATGACTGGAGGATGGAGCTAATGTGCATTTACTGTACGTTACTCCATACCCCTCCCATTGGCTGTCACCCTGGCTATTGTTCAATTGTGTTCATTGTGGTTAAGATCTGATTTTCAAGCAGAGGAAGAACTCCTCAGCCAAGCTCACATTTTTAATGTTTTTGTGGTTACAGGTATGTCTTTTCTCCATCCACGAACCTGCTCTGGTTATGAAATAGACATTGGATCAGTGATGTATGGGTCTGTGCTTTCCTTAAGTCTGGAAACTGTGTAAATTTGTTGTATTTTTCTGAAATGAATGGTTAGTGGTTTTCATTGCAATAATGTTTGGAGTCATAGTTTCATTGATCATTTTGAGTGTTAGAATCCATGAAGGCTCTCTGTCATCCTTATTGGTCTTGGTTGAAAGGTTTTCGTTCGGTCCAGATTGGTTGGCTGTCTCCATGCTTCTTATCACCATATCCAGTCCTTTGTTGTTATGGGGTTTGTTGGGTTTAAAACACGTTATGTTACTGCGCATTGTTTCACTCTGGTCTAGGTTCGTTCATGCTACTGATGACTATTATGCCAAAGGGCTTGCTTAAGTTTGATTTCTATTTCTTAGCACTATTTATCTCAGCATTCCTCGATTGATTGGAAAACCATGAGGGTTATACCCTGCGTGTTATAAGTTTGTTACAAGACCAAAATGGAACCCTTGCTCCTCTGCTCGTAGTCTCTCCTATCTCATGAACTATCACCCTATCTATGAATTCATAGGTGGTATACAATGTGTGTGCACCATTGGTCTTGGAGGTTCTCACCCGATGATGGGGATCGAATTCAGTCTCCCTATGTTGGTCCACAGAAAGAACCCTTAATTTCTCAAAGCCAGGTTTTTATAAGAGGGAACTGCTATGTTCTGTCGAGTATACTATGATGGTTATGAATTGGTGGTGTGTTGTCGACAATGTTCAATTACTGGCTCACCCCCGTTGATTATGCTAACAATGATGTTGGTTTTGGTATCTAATCACTGCATTGGTTATTATAATCGAATGGATAAGCTTAGCATGGTTAGTTGGTTGATTGAAGAAATGGGATTGAATACATAGTCATTGTCTTTTACATTGTAACTATTGAATTGTTAACCCAACATTAGTTTTAATTGATTAAGTCACAACAATGCTTCGTGAGTGATGCGTGGGTATGTGTGGCATTCCTACAACATGTTAGGTTGAGTTAATGATTGTTGTGATTGTGTGTTTTAAATTTCCAAATGGGAGTATCGCAATCATGGTAATTACGTCATGGCCATCCACTATATATGATGTGCATATTATTTGATTGTGCATCAGATATGGTCACAGGTTTTTAAACAATATGGTTTGGTTGCAATTTGATCAATTTGTGAGATGAGATAGGGCATATTGTTGTTGCCTTGTTTTATTGGATTGATAGCCCAACATTGTGGATGTTTATATTCAGAGTAGTTGGACCTGTATAGTCACATAAATGCTCTTGCGTTTTTTCGAATGGTCTGTGTATTCCACAACATAGTATGAGTTGAAATGGTGATTGTTGTCTGTGTGTTTAAATTGAAAGTCAGGATCTTTGCAATTAAAATATTGATGGTTGTATTTGGATGTTTGTTATGTGCGTTGATGAATGCCGTGCTTCATAGTAGATATAGGCACATGTTCTATGAAAGTATGGTCTCGTTACAACTTAATTATGAAATTGAATTAAGTGATGTTTATTCATTTGGGAATTGTTTTAAAAATTAAATGGACCAATGAAAAGAAACATGACTCTTCTACAAGTGGTTGTGGAATGAATATTGTCTTGTTTGGTGACACTGTGTTTAAGATTTGATTGCAAACATTGAGCATGTTAATACACATAATTGATTGAATTTTACACAACAGTTGTTTAATTGATCACAATGAATATTTGGTTGATGTTGGATCTTTTATGTTTGATATAAAATGTTTTATGGATTACTTAATTAATTTTATGAACAATATCCGTTCTCTTTCCCGACCATTATTTCACTTTTCTCTAATTACAATCCCCTCACCTTCCCACATTCATTTTTCACTCCCTGTTCTTAAAATTTAATTACAATTAAGAAAATTTTGTATTGAAAGAGTTTGTAATCGTAGTTTCTAGGTTGGATCACAGTGATATGTCCCTTGGTTTACATTATAGTTTATTGTGTGTTGTCTGTGAGCAGTAACCATGATTCTTTTTCCCCTAATTTTAACATCTTCCACTCGATACAATCCCCTTGCATATCCCAGAACCTTTGTTCATCCCCTGCTCATTGACAATGGTTAAACAATTTGTATGGATTGGATTGAATGTGTCTGATATGTTGTTGAGCCAAAATTTACATCATTTTTTAAAAGAGTTGTCATCTATGATTTTTAAAGGGACTATTTTCTAATCAATTATGCATACAAGAATGAGCTCTTCAAGAAAAAGGTTGAAAACTGAGGCCTGTCATGCCCCTGACAAAGGGAAATCCACTATTACCCCTTCCTCACCTTCAAATGATTCTGATAAATCTTTGTCCTATCACACGCATTTGAGGGATTATTTCTCTCCTATGATCAACGAGATTAAGCCTAAAGGATCCACACAGCCCAAGGAAAATTCAGAAAGATTTAAAGGTGATGGCAAGAAGAAGGGAAATATTGCCTCATAGACTGGAAAATATGGATTTTAAGTTTTATTTTATTTATTGTTGATGACAGTTGACTTCAAATTTTTTGGACAACATGATATATGAGTGATGTATTTCGGAAATAATTTCAAAAATCATTCGATAAGTTGTCAAATATGAATGTAATCATGGGAGTCACAAGGAGGGATGTTTTGTTTAATTGAGTAGTTATGTTATGATTGTTAAGAGATAAATGGGAGTCACAAGGGGTTCCACCTACTAGTTATTATTTATTTATAACGCTTATTATGATTTATTACTTTCCCCCTTAACTAAAAAGTTGGTTGAGCTTTTAGTTAACTCAACTAATGAAGTAGTTCAACTACTTCAACCAATTCTAATTTGCTTAAAGGATAAGGAAAGGGAGGAACAAAGGGAGGATAGAAGGAGAACCATACTAAGGTTTTATCTTTGAGTTTTTGTTGATATAGTTCAGTTTTCATTCATTCCTTAACTTATCACAAGCCTAATTCTTTTTTATGACAACGGGGTCTTATTATAGACAACAAGATTCATGGTTGAATTACATCATTCAGACACTTGTTTTTCAAAGGTGTTGATCTATATTTGATAGTTTGTGTAGACTTGTAAGTTTGTGAATTAGTTTTCATTACTGACAAAGGCTATTGTGTAGAGTCGAGTGGGAAACAATATGTGCCAAGCTAATCCATCTTTTAGAGTTCAGTTTTTTATTTTCTGTTAGAGGCCCTTTTGTATGTTCCATCGGGGATGTCTAAATTTGAATTTGGTCCAAAACTTCTTCACGAAATTTTGTAAATATAATGACCCTTTGGTGAATTGGAATGAAATAAAGGATTTCTTTATATCTCATATGTCTTGATTATCATCTTGGTGTCTTTGCCTCTGTCTTTACATTTATTCCAGCAACTGTTATATTCAAAAAATCATATAAATAATGAATTTTCCAGCAAGCTTTTATTTATAAAAAGACTAGCCTAAGCACTTGTAATCAATACTTATGAGTTAGGATATTAATTTTTATGTCTACAAACATAGGGTGACATTCCCGTCTATTTTTCTTTAGCCAAGAAGAATTTGAAAATGCTTGAGTAAGATCATTTCATATATTTTCCTCAACAATCTCCTCCTTCATATCATTCATATTCGCATAACCATTTTGTATGTGGTGTCATATGATAGGATGTTCTTGATTTGATCAACTAAACATCTTGATCCAACTGCGTACTAGTTGATGCCAAATACACATCGCCTCCTTTGTTTGAAGTAGTCTTTCTCTCATTCGACTTCTTCTCATCGGATCATGTACTAACTTCAATTTCCTTCGACTTGCAACCCTTTTTATAATTCCCAACTTTATTGTATTTCCAACATCTTATCATCGAATGAACATGGGATATAGATCTACCCTTTGACTTAGAATTTCTACCAGATAATTTACCTTTATCTCTGTCAATCGATCGACCTCTCACCATTAAAGCATATTTGGTCAATCCTTTCATGTTCTTCCTTCTCATTTCTTCTGAAATTAGAAATTCAACCACATATTCTAGTGCTATTGTGTTTGAATTAATCCCTCTAGCCACAACTGAGCTATCCCAAGGGTCTGGAAAAGAACATAATAGGATTATACATTTTTCCTTCTTAGTGATTTTAATATCCATAGAAGACAATTGGATTATTATTGTCTTAAACACATTTAAATGCTAAGTTACTAAACTTCCCTTACTCATCCTTAGAATATACAGTTTCTTTCTAAGGAAAAAATTATTTACTAGGGATTTTGATTGGTACAAGCTTCCCAACTTGTTCCACAATTTCTTGGTTGAGTCTTCACTTGAGACATTCAACAACACCTAATTTTCTAGACACAGTTGAATTATACTCCTTTTCATTCTCTCGAGTTTCTCCCATTCTTCCCTTGACATACCTATGGGAATGGTACTTGGACAGACTGCTACCCATTGTTCTCGATCTACAAGGAGATCTTCAATTTTAAGGTTCCAAAGATCGAAAATTTGGCCATTGAATTTTTTTATCTCTATTCTCGAACTGCTTGCCATTCTTTAAGAAAAACTTTAAAGATATCTTAATAACGAATCTTATTATACCTAAGGTTTAGGTCAAATCCAAGGTTATTAAACAAATCTATGATACCACATGTTAGGAAATTATACTTCCATGCTAAAACTAACAGAAGAGAGTAAAATAGATTTAAGCTAGAAAACAAATGAAAAAGCAAAGTCATAATACACATAGATTTTACCCTAGAAACCCAAACGGAAAACCAGCATTCCTTGAGAGTATTGCTCGCTCGTTTTCTTATTCGTTCATAATAAATGGTTACATGCCTAACCTTGGTCCACACCTAAGACACAATCGACATCATACCCTCTTTCTTTACATAAGGAAAACCTTGTAGCCAATCCGTCTTACATCTACATGACCAACAACCTACTGCTAAAGATTAGTAGGAACATCCAAGATTAATCATTATTAACATCTCTCTTAATACAAATACAACACACCTTATTTATAGCCTTTATAGTGGGTAAAACCCTAAATAAATTCACCCAAATAATGGTTACAGATACACGCAAATCATTGGCTACAAATCCCATAAATCTCAGGATTCTATTACAGTCGACTTCTAGTCGGATTTCCAGTTGAATTTCATTCGATCTTTAGTCGGTTGCCACACGACCGCCTGTCGACCTCTTGTCGGTCGTTCTCTTTGACTTTTTGTCAATTACTTTGACTTCGACTTTCCCCCGTCGAACACTTCGACCTTCGAATTTCACTCCCATTTGATCCCACTCGACTAGGCTTTCACTGCAAAGAATATAACAACCCAACAATGGAAAATGATTGATCTCAACTTGAATCATGATCATTTTAGTTCTTACTATTCATAGTTATTGTTAGTCAAAGTTCTTATTGGTGAAAATTATTTTTGGTCATAGTTCCTTCATCAAAATTCCTATTGGTGAGAGTATCTATTGATAATGGTTCCTTTATTAGTCATATTTCCTATTGATAATGGTTCCCTCATGGTCCTAGTTTAAGAAAGTTCCTTGGAAATATGATTGATAGGAAATTTGACTAATAGGACCAATATCAGGAACTTTGAGTGTCATAGTTCCTTATTCAAAGTTCCTATAAAACCAATGTTAGGAATTCTGACTTATAGGACTAACATCAAGATAGGAACTATGATTGACGAAGGAATAAGAGGGATTCGTTGTTAGTTAGAGTCCCTTTACTGATTGTCATAGTTCCTTTGTCAAAGTTCCTATTAGTCAAAGTTTGTACATTTTCCCATCGATCTACTACTTTAGCCTCTTGACTCAAGGAACTCCATGAAGGAATACCAAGGATCCATGAATTTACATCAATTTCCAACACATAACAAAGAAATCAAAATGCGTTGCACATGTAATGCAAGAAAAACATTCACCATATCAAACAAAAAATTGTTTTGTTATAATATTATTAGAAGGTAAGTAGAACATCACATTTAAAATGAACATTCATAAATCTTTAACTTTTAGTAGGGTAGAAACATTGGCCATTTAGATATCATTGTTCAAACAACTCCATTCTAATTTTAGAGAGAGCATACAAGAATTAGAAACATATCTAGTTATAGAGAAAAATTCTTCAGCATTTACGCAATTAATATGGGTAGATGCATTTACTAAATGGCCAATTAATATCAGTAGAAGCATTTACTAAATGTTGTTTCTTCTATCCTTATCAAGAATCTTGGAATTACATGAATAAATGACTATATGAATTACTTTGAGATCCTCTCTTCAATCCAATATTTGCTAGGCATGTTGAGAGCTCTTCCTATTACTTGTACATGATCCTAGTTACTAATCTATGTTCTTTGATACTCATGGTTACTTTTCTCTATGCTATAAGAACCCTCATTCAATGATATATTACTTGTACATGATCCTAATTACTAATCTATGTTCTTTGATACTCATGGTTACTTTTCTCTATGCTATAAGAACCCTCATTCAATGATATATTACTTGTACATGATCCTAGTTACTAATCTATGTTCTTTGATAATCATGGTTACTTTTCTCTATGCTATAAGAACCCTCATTCAATGATAGACTAGAATAGGGCATCAAAACAAGTAGGCCCCTGACTTTTGAAAAAAATGAAACAAAGGAGGGGGCAATAGCAAAAACATTAAAGTGTGCATCTACCAAACATACCTCCCGTACATCAACCTACTCAGAAGTTGAGAGGTCATGCAAATGACATTGTTGGGATTGGATACACACATTAATAGTAACATTGTGTGGGGGAGTAGAGTCTCCATTGTTCGGAATATTTACTGACCAAAATAAGTGATTGGTGATGGTTAAAAAAGGGCCAATTTGTTGGCCCTTTAGATTACGCCGAAAATATATGGACATGCTACTTTGTAGTACAAAAGATTCGCGGGAGGGATCTATATCAAGACAATGTCATTATTTTGGGGTTTGAACCGATTGCATGGCTTGATGTAGTTCTTTACCTTTTCGGTAAGTGGAGGTATTCACTCGTTGGAGGACATCCCTTGTACAATACATCCATTCCCACTACCATCGATTGGGTCATAGTCAACACTAAGGCCAAACACCAAATGTCAAAATATTTGTAGGCAAAGGAAAGTGCTAAGCACTCTGCGGTAGAATATTAAATGTTGCCGCAAAGTGCATAGAGGTTTTTGGATCTAGGATGCCCCTAGTTCCAACAACTTCTATGCACTCTGTCGTGGCATTTATGAGTTTGCCACAAAGTGCTTAGCATTTGTCGTAGGCAAACCTCGACTAATAGATATGAGGGTCATGCCCCAACTAAGACATTCATTCATAGGATATATAGCAAGATCAATCCCTCGGACAACCTACTAGACAACCTCAATCTCCAAATTGATTTACTTTCCCACTTAGGATGATAAAAACATCAATATAACAAAATTGGCCTTCTTTAGGATGGAAGGAAAGCCACTTGAGGTGAGGGGATGATGAAAACACCAATATAACAAAATTGGCCTTCTCTACTACTTGAGGATGGAAGGAAAACGACTTGAGGGTGAGGGAAAAATACCCATATGGGTTGGATCTCCCTCAGCTACATACCTTTCGTGACTATGGAGCATTAGGACAATAAATATTGGAAAAAGATCTTAAAATGCAAATAATTATAGAAAACATATTTACACCGAAAGGCGTATACCTATTGAAGATGGACACAATTAATGATCTTTTAATTTTAAATTCTAATTTGATGGTTATGGATTGAAGATGCTGGCATATTCTTAGTCGTCCTCCAAAATCAATGAATTAGATTTATTGTTGATAACTTCTTTGCATTTATAAAAGCATCCGTTAAACTGTTTACTTTTTAACATTTACCTAATCATATTAAGAAATTACTGTAACATCATATGATTGCCATGTTTAAATAATTAACTTTTGGAATTCTTCAACTGTTCAGTTTATTCATACATGGGCCTAGCATTTTCACTGAATTTTATTTAACCTGACATTTTTAATGAGTTTTTTTATGGGCCATAAATCTTTCGGCGTTAGCCAGCCGCGAGTTAGCGGCTGTGCTAGTTGTAGTAATCCGAACTATTATTATGGACACTGCTACAACGTTTTTCGAATCACAAGGACGAAGAAAGTAAAATATAGAATAAAGAATCCAGCAATGTCTTCATATAAACAATGTTCACCTGCAGGGCGGCCATTAATATAGTACATGGAGCATGAACCAAAACAAAATTGTATATCTATAAATCTATATACAGTTGTAGCATCTATATTGATCAAATTAGAAAACATGTAACCCTATCCTCGCCTGAACCATGAATTCGTTACATTCAAAGTCGCAAAATAAAACCCACCATGGGTCGATCTCGCTACCTTCACAGCTTCACGCTCACCTTGGACTTCACGGTAGTAACTTTTGCATTGGCATCGAGCCTGTCGACGACCAATTCCCATCGGACGTGGACCTTAATCTTCATCAATTTCAATTTCCCCAACTTTATCTTAATGGGAGCGTCGACATTCAAATTCAAGAGAACGCTGGCCTGTTGCCGCTGCTCGTTAAGCGCGGAGACCATGGCACTCGAGAGCCGAGCGCCAGTCCCTCTGAGCGCCACGTCCAAGAAAGTGGTGTTCTTGTGTCCCTGGTAGAACACCGGCAGGGCGCCTGTGCAGAGCTCCGTGCCCGAGTACGAGACAGCGAGATGGCTATTGTCTAGATAATATATGCCGATCTTCTTGTTCGGATTCTGGGCCCTTACATTCACAGCGAACTGGCAATTTGTGCTGAGGTCGGCGTTGATGCTCAAGTTAGTGATATGGATGCTGTCGACGGAGTATTTGGGGATCCTCGGCTCGACGACCAAATACAGAATGCGACAGGCGATGGCGATGATCGCGACGAGAGCGAATAGAAAGCAAAGCGTACAGCACAAGCAGCGGCAACAAGAGTTCCGGCGCCTGGGAGGCCGTGAGTACTTTCTGCGAACCTGTCGTGTTGGTATGACTTGGTCCCTGGGAAACTGAACGAGCACCTGCCAGCCGGAAGGATGATGATAGACCCCTCCCTTCTCAGACGAAAGACTGAACTTGGGCATCAATGGAGAGCTCGGCTTTTCGTCTGCATATTCGCCTGCGTTTTTCTGTACGTTTTCTATCGTGTGGTGCACTCGCTGGTTTTCTGCCATCATCGCAAAGCGCTCAGAGCCAGGAACAATAACAGACCGAGGAGACTCAATCCTGAGGCTGTCGAGCTCTACGGGGACTCGATATAATCAAAGTCTCTCCTCAGCGAACATTTGGTAGAGCCAAATTTCGATAATGAATCGTGGAGGTGTTGAGTTCTCACAAAAGCAGTAGCCTGGTTATAAAAGAAAAGGAAACATTCTTCATTGGAATCCGTCCGCCGTGAGAATATGTCAAATTTCGAGACTGGTTCTTCATTGGAGATTGGAATCCGTCCACCATTCATTCACACCTGCTCTTAAATTTAATCGTTATCGCGCGCATATTGCGTTGTGGAGACGTAATTGCAACAGTAATTTTATAATTTGTCAAGTTTATAATTGTTCTGCTAGTGCACTGGTACACGCTATTTAAAAAGTCTTTTTTTGGATTTATTCTATCTTGCCCCAGTAAGCACACAAAGACATATATCTAAGATGGATAAGTCTTGTTTACTATATAGGCCACTTTGAGCAAGAGTGTGTTTATTTCTATAGTGTTATCAAAATGGTTAGGTATAGATTCTATTTTTTTATTTTGAATTCTGTAAAAATATATATGCTTTTAATAATTAGTTCTACTCAATAAGTTGGATATATAACATTTTTTAATATTGAAAAAATTATTAAAAAAAATTGGAATTATTAAGCTAAAGGTGGATTCCTATTGATAATAAATACATTTAATAATTTTTTTAACCATAAATTTTAATCGTATAATTATCAATTAAAGATGCTAGTATATTGATAATAGGTACGTTCAAATGATTAACATAACCTTTAGGTATTCACCAACAACGATTTAGTGGCTATACTAATTTCTATGTTAATAAATGGTGGTAATATTAATTTTTCTTTCATACTTTGGTTTCTAATTTTTTATTTCTAAGAATCTCTCCAAGTCTATGTTTTATGCATGTAGCTTTCCTTTTGCTTTCCTTTTGATATGTGACCCATTTTAAGTGTTTTTAAAAATAATATAAATATTATATATATCACTTTAATTAAATTTTTTAATTATAAATATATTAAAAACAATAGTTAAGATGATGTTTGATGGTCCCACATAGTTAAGATGGGTAACAATGACATGAGTTGATTATTTGAAACATTCATTGATTTTATTCTATTGTGCCTTACATATTCAATTATAGATACAAGGATGGGTAACAATGACATGAGTTGATTATTTGAAACATTCATTGATTTTAATTCTATTGTGCCATGACATATTCAATTATAGATAAAGGGTTTTTGTCAGGGGATTTCGAATAAGTATAGAGTTGTCCATTATTAAATGGAGAGTGCATACCTTGTAAAGTCTCCCTTTTACATTCATTTGAATTGGTAAGACGTGTGGTAAGAATCAAATTTGGGTTAGGTGTGGTGATATATATTTTAATATATGAATTTTTGTAAAATGATTGAAGTACATGTGTTAAATTTTGATTAATTAAGTTTTTTAATAGTTTAATTGATGCAGGAGTATCGCTAGCAAAGTATAAGCGGAGGATAGTTAGGTGCATTAGCGCGCATTTTGAAGAATTTTAGTTTTGAAGGTGTATCACGTAAATCTTTTGAAAAATAATTGTAGTTAAAGAACATTTTTAATGTTGTAGAATTGGATAATTTCATGAGGACATCGGAGAATGTATTTATTTTAATGAAGATGAGTGCAATATAGATTCGATGTATTTGATTTGATCTGTCTATCACAAATATTTGTTGTAATAAATTCTAGTAGTTGATAGCTTTTATTTTGATAGGATAGATTTAGAATAGTTGGAGGGAAGAGCTCGAAGATCCCTCTTGTATAAGGCTTTGGGTTGTTGCCGAGAGAAGACTGTTGAATATATTGTATAGGTTGCCATTGTAGCTGAAAGTTGTTGGCACTCTAGTTGTTGATGGGTTGGTGATAGTTGTTGTAAAATTTATTGAAGTAGTATATGAACACAAGTTTATTTCAGTTGAATGAATATAACAGAGGAGCATTGTCCCAAATACATGGTATTGTCATGTTTATCTAAAAGAATGTATGGTAGACTGTCTGTTTATTCAAAATTCTCTGCTATTTCTTGTTCTTGTGTTTATGTATGCATTTACAGGGTTAAATGTATGAATCTATGAAGATTTAAATAAGCTTCAATTGTTTATCTTCTACGAGCAAGTGCAAGTGTGCATAGTGTCCACAAGAAGTGCATTGACATAGTTTGTTCTAACTCACAAGATCAAAAGAGATAACGTGAACCTTATGGGTGTAAGGAGTGCATAACGTCCGCAAGGTGTGCGTGATCGAGTCCATTTTGACTCAGGGAGTTCTGGAGAGATAACCTGAAGGAAGTTTGTCCGCAAGGAGTGCGTGACAAAGTCTTCTGACTTAGAAGCTTAGGAGGAGTAGCTGAAGTTGTCCACAGAGAGGTTGAGTTGCAGAGAAAGACTTGTTGCAAGGAGTGCACAGGCTAAAATTCCACTAAGTGTCGAACAAAGTATTCAAAGGGAGCAAAGGTTCGAGGAAGAACAAGCTCAGGAGGAAGAGTGGTGAGAAATCTTCGAAGGGAGGATCCCTTTGAGGTTTCCCACATTTGGTAAAGCGAGATCCGTCCAGGAGGGATTGGGATCATTCCAGACCGTTAGATCTGGGAGAAGATGCACAAAGGCAAGTCATGAGTTGTTTCAGCATTTCGAAATTCAGAGAATTTCAAGGTGTTGAAAGGTGGGATCGTCGAAGTCGTGAAATCACGAGGCGAATCCTAATCGTTGGCTGCAAGGGGACACATGGTAGCGGATTAGAGAATCCGATAATTAGAGGTATGGAGGAAGTAAGTGTGCAGTAAGTGAAATTTCACGAAGTTGCAAAAGCCAAAGTACAGCTGGACTGTCAGATCCAGGGAGACATGTGGCAGAGATCCGCAAATTCGGGGTAAGGTGTTTCAGGAAGGAACAATGGAGGAGATTGTAATATCGTCGAAGCCCAAAATGGTGAAGGGATTGGCCCGAGTTTATAGCTCGTGGTCACTGAGGAGAAAGAGTCTAGTGCGAGACTAGTACTCACAATCGGTGTCGCCAAGTGCTAGAGAGCGGAGTTGCAAGTGGTCTGAACTTGCACATGATATCAAGGGGACCTGTGTGTGTATTAATTGTTCAGGGTCTATTGAAGGATTGAAGAGCTAATTCAGCTCAGGAGATTGAAGATCCAATACTAGGAGGTCGCGGAATCCCCAGGAGAGAAGGGGGGGGTTGCCTCAGAGCTTTAAAAAAATGATTTATGTAGGTAAAGGAGATAGAGAAGTGGGTTGATATCATCGAGTGGTATCAGATACATCAACACAATGTCGCCCATGAGACGTGCAGATGTTCCCATAGAAAATAGAGCTATGGAAAGGGAGATGAGAGAACTTAGAGTAAGGTTGGATGCCATGGAAACAACGCAAAGGAGAACACCTGATGTTGGACACTTCAATGATGTCGAAAATGAAGAAGTGGAAGTTGAAGAAGATGTAGCAGAGGATGTTGCGGAAGAGTGCATGCTGAAATTGGTTGTTAAGTTGGGAGCTAGAGAAAAGATAGACATCCCAATGTATGAGGGTAGTTTGGATGTCGAAGAATTTCTTGATTGGATACGAGCAATGGACAAGTATTTAGACTATGAATATGTCGACGAGGAGAAAAAGGTAAATCATGATGTCACCAAGTTGAAAGGACATGCAACACTTTGGTGGGATGAACTGCAGGCTGGCAGAAGAAGAAAGGGAAAACAAAAGATCAAGAGTTGGGATCGAATGGTAGCCAAGATAAAGGCTAAATTCATACCCAAGGACTACCAGATAAATCTGTTCAGGAGATTACAAAACCTGAGGCATAAAGGAAAGACTGTTAAGGAGTACACATAGGAGTTCTACAGATTGAACATCGGGGTTGGACAAAGAGAGAGAGACAAGGAAAAAGTTGTCAGATACATCAACGACCTGAGATATGAAATCCATGACGAAATCAACATGATGAGAGTAAGGACAGGGGAGTATGTGTACCAGATTGCATTGAAAGCATACGAGAAGTTGGTCAGAAATCAAAGTCAACAAAGAAGAGGTAGAAGTCCAAACAGAGGCAAGGGAACTTCCCATGACAAAGCACAGAATCCCAAAGGTGAGGCGAAGAAACCACATAGTCACTCTAAGAGAGGATGAAGTTCCCAAGGAAGACAAAGTGGTGGTAGAAACTATTTTCCTAGAGGAAGAGGAAGAGGTAGAGGAGGTCAAGTAAAGTGTTATGCCTATGGAAAGGTAGGACACATGTCTTGGGAATGCCCCGAGAGAAAGAAAGAAGGAGTTGAAGCTCACATTTCAGAAGCGCAGAAGCTAGATGTTGAGGTAGAAGGTGCTGAAGATGGGAGGTCTTTGATGATGAAGAAATTTCTCTTAAAGCCAGAGCCAGAGGTTGAAAAGTCGGTGCAGAGGAATAGTTTGTTCAGGATAGCTTGCAAGACTAAAGACATAGTAGGCAAGGTGATAATTGAAAGTGGGAACACTAATAACTTAGTATCCACAGAGATGGTGGAGAAGTTAGAGATGGAAACAACTTTACATCCGACGTCGTATAAATTCTCATGGTTGCAGAAAGGTCATCAGGTAACAGTAACTAAACAATGCCTGGTTAAATTTAAAATAGGAGGATATAGAGATGAAATTCTGTGTGATGTGATTCCCATGGATGTATGTCATGTTTTGTTGGGAAGACCATGGCAGTATGACTAGAATGTCATTCACGATGGGAGAATAAATACTTATACCTTGGAAAAGAATGGTAGAACACACATGTTGTTGCCAATTGAAGAGAAGAAAGTGAAGGAAGAAGCCATCACGAGCATACTTATCATGAGTGGGAAGGAACTCCTTAGTGAATTTAAGAAGGAACAAGAGATGCAGTTTGTTGTGGTGAGGAAGCCAAAAGATATCCTTACATGTACTCCTATGGAGGATCTGCCTGAGGAAATTCAAGATTTGTTGGAGAATTTTGCTGACATAGTAGTGGATCAGTTTCCAAGCTCATTGGCACCTATCAAAAGTATCAACCATCACATTGACTTGATACTTGGAGCAATCCTGCTGAAAAAAGAAGCGTACAGACTGACACCTCAAGAAAATGAGGAGGTGAAGAGACAATTTCAGGATTTATTAGACAAAGGTTTGGTTAGAGAGAGCTTGAGTCCATGCGCAGTACCAACTATGTTGAGTCCGGAGAAGGATGGAGGATGGAGAATGTGTACAAACTCAAGGGACATAAACAAGATCACTATTAGGTACATATTTCCATTGCCAAGGATGGATGAATTAATGGATTGTTTAAGTGGAGCGAACTATTTTTCAAAGATATATTTGAAAAGTGGATATCACTAGATAAGGATGAGAGAAGGTGATGAGTGGAAAACAACCTTCAAGACAAATGAGGGATTGTATGAATGGCTTGTTATGCCATTTGTCTTAACGAACGCCCTGAGTACTTTTATGAGGTTGATGAATGAAGTGTTGAAGGATTTTATTGGCAAGTTTATGACTGTATATCTAGATGGTATACTAATCTTCAGTAAAACTGAAGAAGAGCATCTAAGGCACTTAACATTAGTGATGAGGAGGTTAGAGTGGGATAAGATGCTGATCAATTTAAATTAATCCTCTTTCATGAAAACATAACTCATTTATTTGGGTTTTGTGATCTCTTCAAATGAATTGAAGATGGATCCCGAAAAGGTGAAAGCAATCATAGAATGGCCATCACCAAGGAGTATATTTGAAGTAAGAAGCTTCCATGGATTAGCGAGTTTCTATCGGAAGTTCATCATGAATTTTAGTGAAATCGGTGCACAAATGATGGATAGAGTGAAGAAAAGAGATAAGTCTTTCAAATGGACAAAAGAGGCTAAGAAGAGATTCAATGTATTGAAGGAGAAGAGAATAGAACAATTGATTATGGTATTATCGAATTTGAGGAAGACATTTCAGGTGAAGTGTGGTGTGAGTGGAGTTGCAATTGGAACAGTCTTGAGCCAAGATAAAAGGCATGTTGCATATTTCAGTGAGAATTTGAATAATGCTAAGAGAAAATAATCCACATATGATAAAGAGTTATATGCCATAATTCAAGCCTTGAAGAAATGGAGGCACTATCTGATCCCAAAATAATTTGTTTTGTATAGCGATAATCAGGATTTACAATTCATAACTAGACAAGAGAAGTTAAACCAGATACATGCCAAGTGGATAGAGTTTATGCAAAATTTCACTTTTTTTCATTAAACATATTTCTGTTAATGCTAACAAGGTTGTTGATGCATTAAGCAGGAGATGTCTAATTCTGCAGGAATTTCAAGTGAAGACCTTGGGGTTTGAACACATTAAGGAAATGTATCATGATGATCCAGATTTCGAGGAGGCATATGAAGCATGTGTGAATCATGTGCTCAGAGACAAAAGCCAATGGGCTGAATATCTGATTCAGGATGGATTGTTTTTCAAAGGATGCCAGTTGTGCATACCAAAGTGTTCGATGAGGGAGAATTTGCTGAAGGAAAATCATAGTGGAGGTCTAGTCGGACATTTAGACCATGAAAAAATGTTTTCATAGTTGAACGGTTCATATTATTGGCCAAGTATGAGGGCAGATGTGAAGAGATTTGTGAATAGATGTAAGATTTTCTAGTATGCAAAGGGAAAGAAGCAAAATATTGGATTGTATCAACCATTTCCTATTCCAGAGAGGCCTTGGGATGCAATAAGCATGGATTTCATGTTAGTATTTCCAATAACACAAAGAGGAAGTGATTCCATATTTGTGGTAGTTGACAGATTTTCAAAGATGGCGCACTTTATCCCATGCTCGAAGACCCGTGATGCAATGCACGTTGCTAACTTATTTTTCAAGGAAGTTGTAAGACTTCATGGATTGCCTAGGAAAATTGTTTCAGAAAGGGATATCAAATTTGTTGGTCATTTATGGATAACATTATGGAAGAAGCTCAAAACATAACTATCCTTTAGTTCTGCATATATCACCCTCAAACGAATGGATAGACTGAGGTGGTGAACCGAAGTTTAGGAGATTTGCTGAGAAGTTTGGTCACTGAACATCATAGCCAGTGGGATAAGATTCTAGCACAAGTGGTGTTTGCATATAATGACTTAGTGAATAGAAGTACCAGAAAGATTCCATTTCATATAGTATATGGAATGAATCTAAGAGGAGTGTCAGAGTTAAGAGATCTGGAGCAAAGTGAATTTAGAAGCGCTGGAGCCGAAGACTTGACTGCAGAAATGCAGGAGCGTCATAATCATATCAAAGAGCATTTGAGGAGGAGAAATAGTGAATATAAATGAAAAGATGATCAATATAGGAGGAAATGTAACACACCCACGACGGGGCTAAATAAAAAAAAAAATTGTCCTGTTTACAGGAACAAATCCTCTCTCTCTACGGGTTCTAGTTGGGACAAGCGGGGAACCAACTCGGCCTTCTGGTCAAGGATCTCTGATTTCTAGAGCCAAATGACTCTCTAAGACCTTGACGGTCTCATTCTATAATCAAACACAAAACCTTTTGACTACCTGGTGTAGGGATAAGGGTAGCCACGACCTCTATTTGTGCACTTCCAACATGTAGAATTTCAGGTGCTAGCTCCTTTTCTATTAACCCCCTACTCCATATGTCCCTGGGCTATGACCTCTTGGAATATATGTGATTGCGGGAACATCCAAGGGTGGTTTTAAACCAACCCACTCTTTGCCACGCAATTTACTACAGAGCGCCACGTATGCCTTTGGAAATACCTTGGTTTTAATTGCGACCCACTCAAGGAGGATTAAGACCCGAGCACGTTCTGGCCCCGCAATGATACAGGATTGTTGATATCATGATCTTGATGATACTATCTGAACTTATGGTTCAAATATGGGCCTTTCAAATCTTCAGACTAGATCTGTCCCTCTTAAATCAACGGTCGAGATCACCTTTGTGATTCCAGACTTTGGGGTTTTGACCTTTCAACTCGGATCAACGGTCCCGCGACCCTCTTATTGATCAACGGTCAAGATCTCCTCTGGGTCTTCAGACTTTGAGATATGAAATATCAAACCTCACCCTTTTCCAAATGGATTTCATTCGAAGGTTAGGATCCACTAATGCGTTTCCTCGTGATCTGACGATCGAGGATTACTTGGGGTCTCTAGCTAGAACTCATAGATATACGCCACATCTCCCTTGATCCGACGACTTTGAATCACTTCAGGACTTTACCCAGAGTTCACGGATTCATGTTATGTTTCCCTTGATGCGAAGGCTCTGAATCACTATGGATATTTAGGTCTTTATGAGACTTCACCCGTGCGATCTAGAACCAGGTGTAAGATTCCTCCACGCGACCATTGGCTGTGACTGTAGGCCTTACCTAAAGGCGTTTCACGATTTCACGTGTCGTGTATTTGGATGTGAGTCACCTATACTCTCCCAACCTCCGAAATTCTGATGGGGGTCTAGCACATGATAGCTCGTCCCTTATCCTTCAACCATATGACCTACAGCCAAACCCTGGGGCCCAACTCCGAGTGTGTCGCGATTTCGTGTATCTGGACTTTTGAACGGCTCCCTCCTTCGAACCGCCGACTCCTAATTTCCCGATATCCCATTTTCTCCCTAGACAATCAACGGTCCACGTTCTCTCCTTGATTGACGACTCTGCCCTTTGACCTTCCCACTCAGTGAGTCAACGAAATGTTGATCTCTCACCGCGTGTCCCTTCCGATGAATAGTCCCGATGATTTCAGAACTTGGGACTTCGCAAAGTCCACTCTCATGTCTGTCTTCAAATGGTTAAGGTGTGTGCACCTTACCTCTAGATCAGATGGTTGTTGATCATTTTCTCTATGATCAACAACCACTGTCGCTCTCCTCCAGAGCTTTTGATTTCTTATGACTTAGAAGATTTATCAGTCTTCAAAGGTTTTGACCTTTGCTCCTCCTACGAGTCAGACTCTTAGATTTCGTCAACTCTTATGAAAAGTGATATCCCTTCTGAGCTTTGATCCTTAGGGGATTTCAAATTCTCACGCACTCCTTGTGTTAATCCGCTCGCATTAGATCGACAATCCACGACCTTCCTCGATCCAAGGGTCTAGATCACATCACTATTTCGGGCTTCAGAGGATCTGTTCCCTTCACGATGATTACCAACATTCGTCTATTTTGCGATGACTAAAGGAGTCGAGGTGTTAATGCCTACGCCCCTTCTTCAAATCTAATGGTCATGATAGACCTTGGATTCTCCCGAACAGGTCTCATCCATTCATCTCCCAAATGAAAGGATATTTCCTTTCGATATTTGAACCTTGCTTTTCTTCCTGAACTTTGTTGGCTCTGAAGGGATTAAGAGATTTGCGCTCTTTATCTTGATCGTAATTCTTGGAAGGATTCTTCTGCACATCCCTTACGTTCATTACTCAACTCTAGAACTTAAGATGGTCTCGGTCTCTGCCTATCTTATAGAGACTCGGTGCATACATGAACTACCTCTTCTAAGATTAATAAGCTCCATCCTCACAGTGATTGGAGGGTTCAACCTCCGCAATCAGGGAAGTACTCACTCGACTCTAGGATGGTGATGAAATTCCATGGGAAAGTGTTTTCAAGGAATTAAACTAGAGCATAAGGAAATCAAGTAAATGTAGAAATTCTCAAGGAACAAACACATACTCTTAACTTAATCATTCAATACAGAAACCATTTATAGGCATATATATACAAGCATGCATCCATTATTTCCAATTCAAAGAACAAGGCATAAAAAAACTTATTATAACCATAAGGCGCGATGCGACTGCTGAGATGGGTGCTCGTTTCCACCCAACCATAGACTCGGTCACTCCCAATGGATTTATCACTGGCCACCCCCGAGCTTAGGCCACGATGCTTTGAGACTCAATCTCTTACTTCCATCTCAACGGAAGTTAGGGACGAAGGTTACTCTCCTCCTCCCAATAGAGGAATAGATAAGGATGAAGGTTACTCTCCTTCTCCTGGCTCAGTCTCTATTCCCTGTGATAAGAACTCACTTTTCACTTTCAATCCTTCCTCGGACCTGAGAGATTCATCTCTCGTCTCTACATTCTTCGCAGGTTCTCTCTGCCCACACCATGCTTCCTTTCTTGACTGCCTCAGCAAGATTGTCTATGGCTCGAATTTCCAGTTCGTGGTCAGGTCCGGAAGCCTTACAGATGGGCAGTATTCCCCATCCCCTCATTAACTATTGAGGAGGGTTATTCTGATTTGCGCAATTAATTCCAGCATGGTACTGGTTTGGTGGAGGTTAACACAACCATTCTGAGTCCCCTCCACCACCTTTCATAACATTCGTGATTTTCTCTTAGCATATCCCCTCTTTTAGCAGTCATGCGGCATGTAACCATTTTCTATTAAAATAACATAATTTACATTCATCGACCTTTTATACAAAG
>SNQJ01S0021383.1:95262-126953 GCA_010110895.2 Picea sitchensis | reverse complement strand
CTCTTAGTTCATTCAATATCTAGATCTAGGGAAAGAGTAGTATTCTGTCACGGTTTGTTCCAGATCCAGGTGGATCTGGGGAGATTGGTCTGTGTCTGCACTCACGAATTTATCCTAAAACATCTATTGACCACGAATTGGTTCTGTTTCTATTGAGCATGACTTGGTTCTGCTGAGCTCGACTTGTTTCTATTTCTCCTCAGGCACTTTTTTGCTCTGTCAAAATTTTTGGGTTATAAGTTAAATGTCTGTGGTGATTTTAAAAGAGAACAGGCACTTTGTTCTTCCAATATTATACTTGATTACCTAGGGTTTCTTCTATGTGATAACTTGATTTAAAAAAAGAGAACGGTCTCTCTGACTTCAAAGACCATCTCTTGATCAAGCCTCTGTTATTTCCTCTCCGTGATAAATTTGTTTGAAAAAGAGGGTATGGGTTATCTACATCACCGAGGACTTTCCATTTGGTCGATTTATGGTTATTCCATCCATTGTTGTGTTAAAACCTAGCACAATCATGGTTCCATTTAAGTTTAAAAGGCACTTGTGTGTGATATGGTTCTGTTGTCCTCACACATTATATGGCTCTGTCTTTTATTGGGCATTTCTTTTAAAAGTAAGTCTGTACATGTTTGATTTTCAAAAACTCAGGCTCAAAGTTGCATGATATTGGTTAAATGCTATTTTTGAATCAATATTATGTCGAATATATTGTTGGACAACTATTTGTGATTGAATTGAGGTTCAATTATGAGTTTTAATGCAGTGGATTGTGTCAATCAATATTGAAAATCGACTATTGGTGGTTAATATTGGGTCTATTAGTATTCGATTTTAAGAAATGAATCTGGGATATGGATGTTTGGAATCACAGTGCATATTATATTTTGTTTTAAAAGGGAAAAAGTTTATCATTGGAACAAGAAGGACTGTGTCTCAAATGGTTATGATATTATTGTGAAATTCGCAATGATATTAATATGATGTTTCATAGTTATTGTATAAGATGCAAAGATTGATATAATTGAAGAATTCTGGACATTTAAATTGTCTTTTTATTGAAGTCAACAAGCGTTCTGTCTATAAATAAGGGACAATTTAATGATTTTGGTTTTAGAGTGGATGCTTATTGGATTGTGGTATGAACAGAGTTATGGTTGTTGTCTAACTTAATTTATTTTTATGAACAATATCTGTATTATTCCCTCTCATACTCTCACTTTTTCTCTCATTATAACCCCCTCATGATCCCAATTTCATTTTACACACCATGTTCTATAAAATAAATTCAACACTCTGTATGGGAATGATAAAGATATGACACATAAATAGGTGGAAACTGATGTATTTTGTTATTGATTACACAGTTAGTTATTTAACAAATTGTTGAGAAGTAATCATGTTCTTACTCCCTATCATGCTATAACTTTTTCTCTCATTAGAATCCCTCCAGATATCCCATGAACCCTATTTCAGTCCCTGCTCATTTGGAAATTATTAAATAATTATTATGGATTGAATTGCATGGGTCTTATGTCAATTTCCAAGACAAACTTTGTTCATATAAAGAGAATGCCATGTATGGTTGGCCAAGGGCTAGTTTCTAATGAATTGGTACATACAGGATGAGTTTCTTCAGCAGAGGCAGTCATGGCATAAACAATAGGGGAAGAGGTAATTGGAACAGAGGGCCTAGAAGGCCCAGATTCGCAATTCATTTAGATGTTGATCCTCAGGAGTTGAACCAACGTTTTCAAGATGGGTTATGTTAGCACTGAGAGTCACACTTAGATTGTTGTAAGTGAAAGCCTAGTACCCATCAAAATATAAATGGATTAAATGGTTTGAGTAGGTGGATCAGAAAGACTAGGAAAGAAAGGGAGAGGGAAACAAAATTTCTGCAAAGGCATTCCATTGGGCATGGAGTCATACCATCCTACAAATCAAAGGAAATCAAACTGCATATCAGACAAAGAGATATATAATGATGAGTAGAAGATGGTGAATATGAAAAAAGGAAGAACATCCATTATACAATGATCATTTCTGCAATAGATAAATAGTCCTTAAACAATGAACAACGATTTAATGGGCAAGCTACAACAGATCCTCTGTTGTTCATGAATCCATCAATCAATGGCAGTTGTGATCCTCAAAACCTACAACATGTTCAAGCAAGAAGATAACAAATAAGTGGGAAAACAAAGAAGACAATTTGATAACATCTCTCATGAATATTTAATGGAAGAAAATGTCATTACAAACAAGCCCTCAGGCTTACAAATGAGCAACTAAAACTGCTCCTCCAGCTCTCTCCTCTCTTGGCTCATGAATCCAAACATTTTCTCATCAAAAACCCTTTTATTTATAGTGAATAATATTTGTATACCCTAAGGAGGTCGAAACCAAGGAGTTACATAGGATCCTCCTCCATTTAGGATTCTTGTTACAAAAGATTCCAACAAAAGCCTAACAAATTCCTATTTTTTTGGTATTTTTTCTATGATGATAAATTCCTTTTGAAACATGTCATTCTGATTGATCTGAATATGGAACACATGTCTCTCATGTCCAACAAACTCCTAGGATACCATTCGAACCTTCCTTGACAGGTGGCAATCTCCCAATAAGGTGAATATCCAAACAGTAACCACTACAGGAAATTTCATAGTGCCACTGTAAAATAGTTCTGCACATTTCGTAGCACCCTTTGTGTGTTTGGCTAGGTAATTCCATAGCGCCCTTTGTGTGTCTAATATATATCTAAACATAACACACTTTTCAAGACTGAGATAGGTTTTTGTTCTTTTGTATGTGATGAACAAAAATTTCCTCCATTTTTCAAAAATACCTTCTTATTTGTTCATAATCCAAGTTTTAAGTTAGTCACTCAAAAATTGCAGCAACGCAGTGTGCTCTGAGAAGAAACACAATGTGTTCTTTGAGAGGGTGTTTGGAGGCCTTCCAAGAGGATTTTTGGGCTGCAAGAGATATGGTTGGAAATATTATGATGTCTGCTACACAATGTAATCATCAAGTACTACAAACACCTTTCCAAAAGCCCTAAAAAACTGACTTGAAGTCAAGCTGTCCAAAAGTACCAGAACCCTCCTATAGAAATTGTATTTTGGGAAATTATCTCAAATTATAAGTCAATATTGTGTGTTAACATTTGGCTCCACAGGGGATGGCATGCTCCCTGTGAGCTTCCAAGAACATGTAGTTCCAGTTTCCTTAGCCATTGGGATATGGAGTCAACTATGCAACCAATTTCTGAACACTGTAAAACATTGCCATTTATTTAAGAAAACTAACTAATATATCTGTTGCAAAATGAAGGAAAGTAACTTCTCGGAAAGTGAGCTTATTTTCTATGCTACCCTATCTCTAACTGGATCTGCAACTTGGTCAAGTAAAGGCAAACTTCCATAACAACCACTCAAGTAGTTTCAAAATTGAAATGATATTGTCCATACCACTGATCAAAAGGTAATGTTTGAAATATAACAACTGTAATAAAAATTCCTTCAGGAAACAAAAATGACCTGGAAGTGCTGGTGAATAAATGTAATTTGAAATGTTCTGATAAGATGAAAAATAAGACCCCAACAAGGCTGCAAATGGATCCTTGAAATGAAGGGAGTGTTGATATTATAGTAGTTGTTAGAGGTATTAACCTCCATGTATAACCGTTGGATAGAATAAAATATTCCATAAGCAAGAGAGACCCTAAACAAATGTGTATAAACCCTAGAAGACAATTCAGCCCAGTAAAATAATCAATATTAAAGTATTAGATTCTAAAAGGACAAGTTGGCCTAGACAAGTGACAAGAACCACTATAAATAAGAGATGATCTAGATCATATGTACACACTCACCTCACTCACTCTCTCAAGAATGGCACAAGTTTGGAGCTGCAAATGCAAGGATGGAAGGTAGATCCTCTGGGGTTGTTCTTGGTCTCTCTCTCTAGCGCTATCTAGCCTAAGATATGCACCATGCCATATAGTATCTCTTGCTGGTATTCTTGATGACATTCTTGGTGGTATTATGATATTCTTGGTGGTATTCTTGGTAACTGCAACTGCAATTACTGCAGTTGAGTATTGTTCGTGTTCTATGGCTTTGGGACTTTATGTCTAGTGAGCTATCTTTGGAGAAGGATGCACTCTCTTGGTTATCTGTTGGCTCTAGTGTTTATTCCAGAATCATTGTATCTAGAAAAGGTTATGGTGCTTGGGGGTGGCTCTGTGCCCATGGTTGGGTGACAATAGTGATATTGTCTATGGTAAAATGAGCACATCGATTATTCTAACAGTTGGATATCAAATCAGGATACCATCAAGTACACATCAAGGAATAAGACACCTGGAATATTGTCTTCAAGACATTTGTATGAATGGTTGGTCATGCCATTTGGTTTATGAAATGTACCAACTACATTTATGAGATTGATGAATGATGTATTACGCCCATATTTAGATTCATTTGTTATAATCTATTTGGATGATATATTGGTTTATGGTGCTACCAAGGAGAAGAATATCTCACATCTCACATCTCATGCAAGTGTTCGAGACTCTGAAGAAGCATCAATTGTTGGCTAACCTCAAGAAATGTGAGTTTTCTCAACAATAATTAGTGTATTTGGGTTATGTTATTGGTCGAGGGAAGCTCAATATAGATCATGCAAATATGGATGACATCATGAAATGGCCAGTTCCTACAAATGTCACTAAAGTTAAGAGTTTTGTTGGGGTAGGATTGATCCAGATTATTTTCAGAACGAAATGAAAGCACAGATGTTACAATAAAATACACATAAAAATTGCCAGAAACAGAGAAATACAACAATACATGATTTCTATTAATGAAATAAATGTACATAGACTGTAAAAATACAGAGTTCAAGACTCGCTAGAATGGTGGTAGCTTTATCGCTGAGAAGAGATGTGACGACTACGCTCATTTGCAAGAAGATGATTACAATGAAGCTCTGAAGTCCTTTTTATGATAAGAAGGAATGCCAAAACCTTAGACATAAAAAAACCTAACCCTAGGAGATGAAGTGCCAGAAGTCATGTGGGCCCCGTTGGGGTAAGTTAGTACATTAACTTCCCAGGGTTGTAACTTTTTCATATGATCTTCGTTTTAGGCGTGTGATAGCCCGTTGGAAAGGTATTTTTGAGAAATATGCATTATGCCATCACAATGTCTACAATTTTATTGTGGAAAGAGAAGAAAAAAAAATTTAGAGCCCCAAAACGACACTGGAAGTATAGAAATATGTATTGACATGAAAAATTCCAAAATAATCCAGTTGGAATAGGTGGGCAGCCACCGATATCCACCTAGATGTTTTGTAGGGCTTCAGGACAACCCCGTAAGTGATTAACCCATTATTACAAAGAAATGCCCCCATTACAGAGAAACATGTTGAACTGAAAACTGCCAAGATGAGCTCGTTGGAAGTTGAAACAGGTGGGTGGCCACCAATATCCACCGGGATCAATCCTCCCCCCTTAGAAAGCAATGGTATCCATTGCGTTGAGTGCTCGGGGAAGAGGGACAAGCGTTTTCTGAATCTGAATCTTGGTGAGTTGTGTGCCTTGTTGGAGAAGATGCATTGCTTTGTCTGTGGAAGGTTGTCACAAACCTGTTGTTGGTGGGGTTGAATCTACTCCACCAACCTGTTGTCTATGGGCTTTACGGGGCATTGTGTAGGCACCATTGTAGGTGAATAAACAATATCTTCTTTCTCTTCTACAATCTTCTTCTGCTGGATAGAAGGTGTTGAGGCTACAATGGTTGTAGTGGCCTTCTGTGCATCCTTTGAACGTATTGTGAAGAGGATGAATTTTGAAGTATGAGATATTACCTTGCGGCACTATTTTTGTGGAACAATAGTCGGAACTACCTCTGGTATCCTGTAGAGCTGACCCCCCAGAGTAATAATGACACTACAAGGTCGAGACTCATAAAAAAACATGACACTTCCACATATATGGTTGTCCCAAAACAACATCACATACATCAAGAGGGGAAACATCACACACTACCTCATCCTTGAAGGGATGGATGCCATAGGACAAGAAAAACTACTGGGTGACATAGGTATCTCATCCTTGGTGAAGCCACTCGATGTTGTATGGTTGCGGGTGTGGTGTCGTCAACAACCCCAATTGTTTGAAAACCTTAGATGAGATGAGGTTCTTCTGGATGTCGTTATCAACAATAAAATGCAATGGGGTCCCCTTCACCGACATCTGTGAATGGAGGAGGCAATCCCCCTCTTCATGATCTACTGGTTCTTCTAGTTGAATTGTTAGGGTCAAGATAGTAGCAATAGGGTCTGCGTCGATGATCTGTTCATTTTCAATGTTTTCTGGATCAAATTTCGAATCATGGTTCGGCTCCTTGTCTTTAACCTCGTCCACCAATGCTTATTTTGAGCTACATTCATCGGTGTTCTACCAGGGGATTTTCTGGAAGTCACACCACTTCCCAATGTTATTGTTGGTCTCTCCTTTACCCTTCTTTTGCTATGTATTGGACTAGTTGTTGAGAGGTTGTTGTCTAGGGCTGTCTTTACCATGCTTTGGTTGTTGCGGATTTGCAGACACGAACTCCCATTTGTTCTGGTGCCTAAATTTCTACTTGATTTTGACAACATATCGATCTAAAACTCCCAATGATGAGATGTTTAGGAAATCCATTTTGGTTTGGATGTACCTATGCAGAGCCCCATGGTATTTCAGAACCAACTGCCACTCAGAGTATTTGATGCCTAGCTTGGTGCGCAAGGTATGGAAAGTATTTGTGAACTATGACATTGTTTGGCTCTTCTCTTGTTGTAGTGTTGTCCATCTCATGTACTGGTCTTCATAGTTATCAACAGGGTAATATTGTTCCTTGACCGCATCCACAAAAATATCCCAAGTGGGCTCGACCCCATATATTCCAAATTCCTCTGTGGAACTTTGCTCCCAGTAAGTTTCCCACCAATGTCTGACATGGGGGAGAGCCTTGAGGAGTGTGAAGGTGATATTTTCCCTATCAGAAAAATTGTGAACAGAGAAATAACCTTCTAGTAGATTCAACCTTTTTTCTAAGGCATTCGCATCTATATGACCTTCAAATACGAGAATATCAAAATTAACTTGTACCTTGAAGGGAAAGGTTCCTACAAAGTGGGTGCTTGATGAAGATGTGCCTGTTGCTATCGGTAGGCGTTGAAGGATGTGGTCAATTTTTTCCCTTTGTCACGTGAGAGATTGCTCAAGCAATAGGTTAATAGAATCTTCTCTCCACCTTTTTTTTTCTGCCGCCATAGAGGGTTTCTTGGGTGTGCGAGAGCGATTTTCCTCAAGAGAGACAAGCTCGAGACCTAACTTTATATACTCGGACCTCGTCAAGGACATGCACTGAAAAACGATCAAGAACAACCTGCTCTGATACCACTGATCCAGATTATTTTCGGAACGAAATGAAAGAAGAGATGTTACAATAAAATACACATAAAAATTTCTAGAAACAGAGAAATACAACAATACATGATTTCTATTAATGAAATAAATGTACAGAGACTGTAAAAATACAGAGTGCAAGACTCGCTAGAATGGTGGAAACTCTATCTCTGAGAAGAGATGTGACGACTATGCTCATTCACAAGAATATGATTAGAATGAGGCTCTAAAGGCCTTTTTATGATAAGAATGAATGCCAAAACCATAGACCTCCAAAAACTTAACCCTAGGAGGTGAAGCACCAAAAGTAATGTGGGCCCCATTGGGGTAAGTTAGTACATTAACTTCCCGATATCGTAACTTTTGCATATGATCTCCGTTTTAGGCATGTGATAGCCCATTGGAAAAGTCTTTTCGAGAACTATGCATTATGTTCTCAAACTTTGACTTCGTCTATAGTTTGATTGTGGAAATCCAAGAAAACTCTTTTTAGAGCCACAAAACGACCCTAGAAGTACAGAAAGATGTATTGACATGAAAACTTCCAAAATAAGCCAGTTGGAATAGGTGGGAAGCCACCAATATCCACCTGGATGTTGTGTAGGGATTCATGACAACCCCATAAGTGAAAAACTCATAATTACAAAGAAATGTCCCCATTACAGAGAAATGTGATGAATTGAAAACTATCAAGATGAGCCAGTTGGAAGTTGGAACAAATGGGTGGCCAATATCCACCTGGATCAAGGAAAATACTTATGGAAGTTCATAGATTCATTTTTAGTAGTAGCTGCACCACTCCACACCATAATAATGAATGGTAAGAGTTTCCAATGGGGGAAGAATCAATAGAAGGATTAGTCAAGCACCAAAAGAATGAGATACAAAGGACAAGAAGGTTTCAAGAGGAACCATTAAACTAGTGATCATATCATCACCTTGACTTCTATCATTGAGGAGGCCATGGAAAACACATGTAGAGTAAATTATCATTGCCTTCTAGACTTCTAGAGTGCATGTGACAGAGTTCCGTAACATTTTTTAGTTGATAGGATTATGGCTATGGGTCTTCCAACCTTGGTGATTTCACATGTGATGAAACTTTATGATTTTAGTACTAGAGTGGTATGTATGGGTGCTAGTGAGATAGAGGGAATTCATATTTCTATAGAAATTAAACAAGGTTTTCTTCCCTGCATACACCCTTTTAAATTTACATTTATCTGTCAAAGGAGATCATACAAATCACCTTTGGTGCCACAATATGCTACTTTCTCTTTGGATTCCTTATTTCCATTCTTCTATTTGCAAATGACATTATATTGATGTCTCACTTGTTGAGGAATTTCCATCGACAACTAGATGTTTTCAGATTTGTTTGTGATACTCATGGGTTTTAGGCATGGGGGGTTTACATAATGAACCTATGACATAGGACATGCATCATGGAATAATAAAGGATACCATTAATTTCACTAGATATTAGATAATATGTCCTAAAATCATTTTTTCTAATCCCCCTCGAAATACACGTTTCCATTTAAAAAACCTCCCATTTTCACTATATATATTAGGTATCCTGTTGTTTCTTAACATTTTTAATACTCGTTTTTTCCTACACCTAGTATGGTGACATGACACAAATCTTATAAGCCCTCAATAAGGATTATGTAAACTAATCAACTACCTTTTTTCTTCCTTGTTTTAAAATTTTAACCAATAAATTGATTGGAGATTAATAGACTCTAACAATAATAATTACTTTGCATCATCCAATGAGGTCAAAAGAGTCCAAAATAGCCAAATCATGTCTTCTCTTCTATTTACAAAATTAGGAACCAAACAAAGAGACTAGAAGTAGAGAGGTTGTCTTTTGAGTCACCAAATTTATCAACATCTACATCGCACTCCTTAATGGTTGGAGAAAAATCATTTCTAGAATCTACATGCATAGATTTGAATGACCCTTTATTTTCTTTTAACCAATGGGGTTTATTATAGAGTCTTTCCAATGGGTAGGTTTTTCATGTGTTGTTGAAATCCTTAATTTCTAATGAAATGTTTGGTTGAATCCTCAATTCCAACGGGTCCTAAATTGATGGGGGAATATGCACAATAGGTTGATATGAGCCTTGTATCACCTAGGTTGCCTAGACAAAGAGGGTTATGGGAATTTAATAATGAAAATGAAGAAGATAGTTCGAGGAGAATAAATATGTCATTGCAGATCTTGAAAGGTCAAGACTAGTTTAGCTCAAAGCCATGTATTGAACCCTCCCCTTGATACCTAATTCTAATTCGCCCAATACTTAATTTTACACCCCCAATATTTATATGTTGTTAATTCCCAATATTTATAAATTGTTAATATATTAAAAATATTCTTTAGCCTTATATACTTGCTACATATTGCTTCCACTTTTTAGAATTTTAAAACTCACATGGTGTAATATTGCTAAATTAGTGAACCAACGAGGGAATTTGAAGAAAACAAAAAACATGAATTTCAACATCTCCAAACAAAATATGAACAAAGTAATCTTCACTTACAAAGGAAAGAGGGTTGATATGTAGTGAGTGGGTGTATATGTGTGAAACAACAATGGGATATGCCTATCTTGTGGTGTTTTGGAAGATCTTCTATTGCCATACTATCTCCTCTCTCATCATCCATATATCTAGGTGTACTATTTTAAGGATCACACTTTAGTTTGACACCATTAACATAGTCTACACTTTAGTTTGACACCATTAGCATAGTCTACAATGAGCAAGGTTAGGTAGGTTAAGGTAGGTTACACTTTAGTTTGACACCATTAACATAGTCTACAATGAGAAGGTTAGGTAGGTTGCTCTCACCAACCTTAAAAAGCAATATTTCCAACTTCAATTTCAAGATATTTAGAAAAATATCCAAATTAGGAAGAATGCTATTTTAAAATATCCAAGCATGTTCATGACAAGTGATCAACTCCTCAAACCATCACAAAGTTTAGGGCAAGTGATCAACTCCTCAAACCATCATAGAGTTTAGCATTGCCCCACTCAAACCATCACAGAGTTTAGCATTACCCCACACTGAATCAATGACCTTCCCTATGGTGACCTAAAAATGCATAGGATTGGGGGACCAAACCATCACTCGTACTTGTGCGTATGTGAGTTTCTATCCCGAGTATAAAATGATGGAAATGGGACCCCAAACTATCACTTGTACTTGTGCGTATGCGAGTTGCTATCCCAAGTGTGACTTTTGTTTATTAATAGATCTGTTGTAAAGGTTGTGCGTCTTCTTCTGCGCATATACTCACATTCCGCTAATTTTGTTAAATGAGCGAGGATGATACATCCGTTTTGTTTGGGGAGTAAGTTAACTAGGGAGTTACTAGCACAGCTCCAAAGTGGCTGGTGTTGCGGTTGGTGAACGTCGAAAGTTATCTGGACGGACAGCACTCTGGTGAATTGAAACGCATGGACAGCTTAAACGCACATAAAACTGAGGAAATACAAAAGTTAATCTTAAATGTGTTAATCTTAAAGGAAGTTATGAAGAGTAAATCACATTCATTGATTTGGGAGGACGACTAAGAATATTCCATCTTTCAATTGTTAGCTATCAGATTAGAATTTTAGATTAAAAGGTGATTAATTGTGCCCAACTCCAATAGATATAAGCCTTTCGGCGTAAATATATTATATTTGTTTTTCAGTTAAAAAAAATGGATCTGAATTTGGTCAAATTTTTAGGGGTAGCTTGAATTTTACATCATCAAAATTCCATGCATTTTAGAATTTTATTTAAGGTTTTACTCTATTTTAAACTAACTCAAATACTCAGAAAATCGATCAAAATTATGGATTGGCAATAAATTTAAAACCACACTATAAAAAGATTTACCTGAAAAGATAGTTAAGAGAGAAGATTGCTCCCTAATTAGCCTACTCCTTTTGTTTGGAGCAAGTTAGTTTTATGGATATTCCTTACCATTTGAAAGAATGAAGTAAAATAACTTCAACAGAAATCTGAGCATTAAGTCACCAAAAGCACACTGTTTTCGTTAAAACGGCCAAAAATTTATGGATTGACCAAAAATTTAAAACCGCATTGCCAAAAAACCTGCGAAAAAAAACACTGAGAGGAAAGATTGCTCCCAAGTTAACCTACTCCTTTTGTTAGTCTGAAAATTAAGTCACCAAAAGCACACGGTTTTCGTCAAAACAGCAAATGACAAAGGCCATATATGTCGGCGATCAATAAGCACCCAGCCACTTAATGCTTTCTGGCCGATTCCTTATTCCTGTGTGATGAATCATGATATGCAAGTGTTTATAGGTTTTTATAAATTAGCTCCTTCCTTTGTCACTTTCAAGTGAGATACAAGCTACTCAAGAAATCTTGGGCGGCATAAAATATTTACAAAGATATATATAATATAAAACTATCTAGTTCTTTAACAACCAGAACCGAATGCAAAGGTTAAACTACTTCATTACATCAGCTATATCTATCAGCTATATCTTTACGAAATGTAGTTATGTCTTTCGTTCACATGACTTACTATAATCTACGGAACAAGGATAGACAGCTCGCCCAAATCTAAGAAGCTGTCAAAATAAGAGGAATTAAAATCCTTAGAATTTGGGAATTCCTGGTCAATCAAATTACAAGAAGAATGGTTTTCCTGCAATATTATACTTTGACTGGAGGAAGGAGAGGGGGACTGGTGAGGTTCATCTATTCTATTGCTACTGTTTATCATGCTGTTTGGTTGAAGGCCATTAATCGTTTCCAATCGATCGTACTGATAATCTCCCATGCAATCCTCCAACAATAATTGGCACCATGATTTGGAGGTATCTATTTCCACAACGTGATCATCTGCTGCTTTCAAGTCTTCTTCTTGATTAATACCGTCGTGGGTATCTGGTACATGATCATAATCATAACTACCTCCATCTACTAGTGCCCTTCCACAGTATCTGACTGCCCTTGTTTTCAAGGGTAGAGTTTGAGAGGTATAATTGTCTTCATCTACGACTCCTCCTTCATCATCATTAGAGGGAGAAGAAATTCCCCTTCTTTTAAAGGGCTTCTGAAATCTGGGCTCGAATTCACCCATTTGGACCCTCTTGCTCAATTGTGTATTCCAGTAATTCTTTATTTCATTGTCCGTTCGACCAGGGAGTCGCCCTGCTATCAACGACCATCTGCACATTGCCATGTGATATTAATGGTCCTTCACCTTATATATATATATCACACTCTAAATTTGAAGACTATCAAATCATTGTACCAATTTAGGGAACGTTGTCAGATTGTAAAAATTAGGTAACGTCGTCAGATTGTAAAAATTAGGTAACGTCGTCAGATTGTAAAAAATTGAGTACCATACCGATTGCCAAGAAGACGATGTAATCTGAAGAGAAGTTCCTCTTCCTCGGGGGAAATATTTCCTCGCTTAATATCTGGACGAAGATAGTTCAGCCAACGCAATCTACAGCTTTTCCCACCTCGTTTGAGACCTGCAAAAACAATTTCTTCAGCTCAAGCTTTTTCATGAAACGAAAATTTCTTCAAAAAACTTAGGAGATGGTTTCCAGAGTGATTTATGATATTTTTAGTATACTACTGCGCCTCTTAGGCCTCAGAGATACTATTTCATAGTCATTCCAATCTTCAAAAAAGGTAAAAAGGCTCACCTGCTTTCTTGGGAAGATCTTCCCATCGACCAACGCCATGAGTTTTAATGTACTCACTCAAAATCTTGTCCTCGCTACCAGTCCAAGCCCCGCGATGGAGACCCTCCTCATGTTTCGAACAGCTCGAACAACTAGGAGATCTACCCATAATCTGTGACCTGTTCGATTCAACAAACACTCAACCAGCAGCTTACACAGAGTTCTATCTTCCAGAGACCACTTCTTATTGTTCCCCTTCACAGATTAATAATAAGATGATAATATATATAGAAACAGGTCGACCACAGGCTGGTTGTAATTTTGTAACAATTTTTCAAATAACGTGGGCCTACTGATCCTGCCAGAGAATCCAAATGCAATTACTAAAGCCTGGCTACTTACCGGACGAAGGTGATAAAGAGCGAAGGACGAGAAATTGTGCCAACGATTCGTTTCCACGTTAACCAGTTGATAAAACTGGTTTGTTAGATTTGCTGTCCATATTATAATTATTGAGAGAAAAATATCTAGAGACGAGGGCCAGTCTTTGCACGGAACCCGTATGATGTTGAGTTTGAGTTGCACAGGGCGTCTCAAGTTCCTACCTGCCATTCTTAGGCACAACTGCCCTTCTACCACTCACATCCAAGAAAAACATGTCAGAAATCATCTAGGAGCTTCCAATCAGAATAAATTAGTTCACTTTGATTCAAATTAGGTAGAGGTCAAGGTCTTTTTAAATAAAAGTTGAAAAGACAACATAAATGACAAGACATAATGCACTGATATATTTCTCTTTCTTTTCTAATTTAAATTTAATAATAATATATTATTATTATTAATTTCTCTTACATCCCATACTAAAACCCTTCATATGATTTCAAGTTGTTAAACATGCCTTTTGATGCACGTGTATGGAGTATAGTGGTGTGATTGCAAACGTTTGCAGAGCATGTTGTCTGTGATTTTCTATGTGATAAGATATTCCCGTATATATGTTTTTGAAATTATTGAACATAATGAGCTTCATGCATTAAGAGGATTGCATTGGAATTTATGTAGATTAAGTGGTGGAGTGGATGAGATGGAGATGCAATTTATTGGTGAATGTTAAGTTTCAATGTGTTGTGTTGATAGGTGTTCAAATAAGTTGGGATATGGAATGTCCCTTGTGTATGTATGATAGTGTATTTCATGACCACATGGGTGTTTTTGGGTGGAGTGATAAGAAAGTTAGAGTTAGAGTTTTATGCATATTGTTATTATGATATGTTTGTAATGCTTAATAATTACACTACTTTTTTTCTCTCTATCATTATCGTGTTGTTTTTTATTATAAATTCATGTTATTAGCATTAATGTAATTGGATTATAGAATATTGAGTAAATAAATGGATTATTGATAGTTTATATATATAAATTGTGAAGTAAAATGGATATGAATAAGTTTTATTTTTGAGAGGTTTCCATTAGTTAAAAATAAGGTTTTTTTTTAGTAGTTAAGTATTTGTTTGATTAGGAAAGGTTTTTAGTTGTACATGTTGTACATTTTGTGCTTTTAAGTTGGAGTCACTTTGACACCCAACATAAATCAACTTCTTAACCATAAATAAAGGAGAGATAGATTGTAAACCATTTCACTCTCATTGTAAATCATGAATATAGTACCGAGTTCAAGGGAGTAAGATCAGAAAAGAAATGTTTCAAATATAGATTAATGAGAAAAGTGATCTCAATTTTTTTGTAATGGGATTCTTTCTAGTACTTGGGTTTCTCCACTATAAATCTATATGCACCTTCTGTGATTGTGATCCAAAATGGACATACATAATTACTATCATGCATTTCTAAATATTCGGGACTAAGAAAGATAAAGTAGGTGACCTACTGGGAAAATGTCTAATGTCAACCTTACAGTTTCACTTGATGGAAGGGCCCAATTAGATCTTCCTCTATTGAAAATGACGAACCCTCTGGTTATGGTCCGCTTGACATAATAAGGGTTTATGAGATAGAATGAAATGTAGCTATGAATACATTGAATGCAACTAATCTAATCCTATATAGGAGCTTTAAGAGTTGATTGACACAAAATAAAGGGGGAAACACAAAAATAAAAGAAATAATTCACAAACTATAGTCTATGTGTTGACACGAGAAAATATACCATGCCAACAAGAGGGGAGATTGCTCGATGCCAGGTCCTAATTATACCTTGTCTTGTTTGGTATGGAAATTTCCACCGGTATGTGGGCATGGTTGACACTAACTAAATGGATCATTTTTGTAATCTAGGGGAAAGCAGGGCAAGTTACTAGTAGTCCTTACATAAGCAACATAGAAGATACACACATATAGATATAGACAATGACACACACAAGTAGTGAGAGACCAAAGATATGTATTTATTAAAGGATATAACAATGCAGTACAATATATACAATCTCTCGCATAGAGCCATCAAAGTCTCCATGTGCTTGTCTATTTATATTCCTATATGTCTAGTTACTAGGCAGTTGTAACTACTTAACTGCCTCAGTCGGTCGGTTAACAGAGACTTCGGCCGACTTACACTTCCGACTACAACAATTGACCGATTATCTCTTAGTCGACTAGCCCCTACAACATCTCCCCCCACCTCAATTCCTTGCTTGTCCCAAGCAAGGGGGGAGTATAAAAAATTAAATTTACATAGCTTGATTACAATATTGAGAAGCAAAAGATGAAGAGAGAAAGAAAAATTGAAATATGAGGAGACAAAATCTTCATTTTCTTGACCGAATTAAGGTGTTGCATCCAACCGTTCTGCTACGCTTGGATTTCCACCACTGGTCGAGTTAACTGCATTGTCTTTTATGATTTCTGTGTTGATTTTGTGGGAGGTCGGAATGATATTGGGGGCTGAATGCTTCATTTGTTGTGCAAATTCACACCATGTGTTGATCTCTTATTGTGCTTCTAATCTTAGTAATTTCATTTGTGCGAGTATGTCATCTTTCTTTGCTATCTCTATTGTCTGAATTAAGACCGACTCTGGGTCGAACTGTTGCTCTGTATCTTGCATCTTATCTTTGAGATGAGTGAGACGACTAACTGCTCGGTTGGTTTCTAATTGTACTCTTTTCCCCTCCTTTTTTAATTCCCGCTCTTGTTGTGAAAGTTGTAGCTCCACTACCTTTTCTTTTGTTAGCTGCAAAGTGAGAGATTCTTTGATTTTATTGTCGGTGGTCAGATTTCTTGTTCTCCCTATACTTTCAACTACATCTTTTTGTATCTTGTATTTGTTGAAGGCATATGCAAAGTGAGTCAACCAATCATTTACCACAGAGTTTAGCAATACAACTTCTTTAACTATTTTATCCATATTTTTCCTGAATCCTTTAAGATTATTATGTTCTTCCACCATGGTTGTGGCTATCTTCTCTTGAGTCTTTTGAATCTCCTTGTATGCCAAGATGAGTTGTTGCTCGACCTCCTCTTTTTATTTTTGAAGGTGCATTGCTCGTCACTGGTGTTTTGTACTGATTCTAACCAGCCTTCCAACTAGATCTTTAAACCTTGTTAGGGAGTTATGTACCTTTGGCATATACTATGTCCCTTCATGTTGTCTGACTTCTTCTTTGCATCTCTATAACATGTTATTTTTCTCTTCTTTTAGTTTTTCTTCCCAACTTCCTTCTTTAATCATTTTTTTCCACCTCCTTCCTGATTCTCTTGAAATGACTTCGTGTAAGTCGAAGAGGTATTGGTCGAAAATAGTGGCCTGGTCGATTGTGGCCTCGACAATGGAACCTGATGGGATGGTTGGTCGAGTCGTTCTGAGATTGATCTTTGATTACTTATTTTTCTTTCTTTTGTGTGAGGACTTTGATGACTGTCCATGTTTATCCTGGGTTGGTATTGTATGTTGTGTGGACAAAATGTTTTATTGTTGTACTAAAGGATGACTCTGTGGAAGTAGGATGTTTTGTTGGTTCATTTCCTCTTTTTCTGCTTCCTGGTCAGGGATGATAGGGTGACTCGGGGAAGTTCACGTCAGTCTAATGGTTCTCTAAACTGTCTTTCAATATGCCTGATATCTTATTTGTTGGCCCTGATTCCTGATTAATATTATGATGATGGGTATTGACTTGTTGGATTTCCCCCACTGACAGGTTGACTTATTTTTGGATGACCAGCTGCTCCACAACCATAGATGGATGAACCCATTGGTATTGCATCTAGTTGAATGAATCGTGTTGTTGCATCAACTCTCCTATTTGGGTTATTGGAGTTGGTATTTCATCGAATGATTGATGTTGTTGTAATGACTCAGTGGGGCGAGCTGACTCAATTGTTCACCGAATGATGTTTCCTTTTCTTTATATTTGTTGGTTGTTCTTCTATTATAACTATTGGATCAGCTGAGGGTGATTCTCTAGTTAGGTCAATTGTTGTGTCGACCGTCTTTTTCGTTCCTGGTGCTATTTTCTTCCTTAGCTCCCATTCTTTTGTGTTGATTGTGACCTGTGTCGGCCTGATGATGGTAGTCTTGGCTTCCATATTTTTTTGTCTCTTTGTTCCTCTTGTCTTAATTTGTTGGATTGTGCTCCTTATTTTCTTTACTTGCTTCTTTTGTTCCTTAACTTTTTTCATGGCCTCTTTCATCCCCAATCCTATTGACGAATTGTAGATTATTTCCATGGTGTTAGTAGCTTGTCGAGTTTGGTTTATTTTTTCAGCAATATTGGTGGTAATGCTCGACAATGTTTCTTGGACTTCTGGTTCATTGAAGTCGATGTCTTCATTTGATTGGAAGGTTTCCCTCAAAATTTATTTTATGTCAATTACTAGCTCTTCCTCCTCATCAACCCTTTTCCTTTTATCCATTTCTTCCATTTTCTTTCTTTTACCTGGAGATGGATTTGCAGGGTTGATTGCTACAACTTGCAAGTCTTCGACAATGGGTATTGTATACATCTTTTCTTCCCTTTCTTATTCCTTCTCTCCATCGGTTAGAGGACGTGTTAAAGGAACCCTAGATTATTGTGCTTCAGGAGAAATTTCTATCTCCTGATTTATCTGTATTTCGAGCTCCATAATTGTTTCTTCCACCGTCGGTTGATAATGCATCTCTTTTAGTTATGGGGATGACTCGAATCCACACGAGATCTTAGTGCAGACTCTTGGCCTTTCTCATGGTTTTCTTGAGACATATTCATCTTTTCAACTTTAGCAATCATTCTAGGGCAGTCCAAAACTTCATGTCCAATAGCTTTACAACAAAGGAAAATAGGACCTCTACCAGGGCATTCCTTAGCAAGATATCCCAGTCTTCTGCAACTATAACAAAGATTCAATCCTCTCTTTATCTTAACCGAACCCCAACATTTCCTGTAATGTGCATTGGGATCACAGTGGTGGACCTGCAAAAAATTATTTCTAGGATCCTGCATCCACTTGTTAGTCCAACCATTCTTTCTATGCATAGGAATAACATATCTTTCACTATTTCTATCAGATCTATTCATATCATATCTTCTTTCTTCTAGCTGTGCCCTAGTTTTCAGAGTAGGATAAAATCTATCAAACATACCTAGATCCATTCTTTCAAAAAAAAAATTTCCACTTATCTTACCTTTATCAGAGCACAAAGCTTTAAGATCTTACCTCTTTTCTTCAGATCAGGCTTCTCTTCTTAGCACAAAGCTTCACAATTCAAGTAGAGTAATACGCACTAGGGCAACAGATCTATGCACAAAGCTTTCTCTTTTCTCCAGTTCCCAGCAATCACATTTTCAGGTCCCAACAACGAAACCATTTGTTGGCACAGGGGCAGACTTGGGGTTAAATGCTTCAACAATGCACCAACAAAACCCTAACTACTAGCCCTTTCATAAACACTTGCGAAGCAGATGAAGTCTCACCTAAGGTAGAGGCAAGGGGGGTTGTAGGACTCAAGTGTCTATAACCTAGCTGGGACACATATATGTGATTACAATAATTAATAGAGAACTTATCAATTAGCATTCATTAGTATTTAACCCTTATTCACATCGCAGGTAAAACCCTAATTACAGAACAACGCAATATTCAACCAAATCTAAGCATATCTAACCATTTAGCACATAGCATTAAATAGATCTAGCATTCATTCATGACATTAAGCACTAAGCTACTACGTCAGATATATCTAACATTCATAAAGATTACAACACTAAACATAAATCTCATCAATCACACAGACCAATCACAACATAGGATATACGTTGTTCACCCCCAGCACGGGGCTACATCCACCAACTCTTCATCTTCTTTAGTATCTTATTTAAATATTCTTACATGCACAGAGACACAACACCAAATCCACATAGGACAAGAGATCTACGTACACTTCGCCAGATCCTCCTTTCCCAAGCTTGGTATAGGACAAAGCCTTCCTACAATCACTTGCACTTAGCTCTACAAGTTCTCAACACATAGTATGCACAAAGCATTCACCACTATTTACACTTATCTCACTAGGCTACTAGGTCTAGTACTTCTTACATCTCCTAGATATATATTTATATATTAAAAATGGGGTCTAAACATGGGTAAGACCCATGGTCCGAAATCCCATACCCGTTACATAAACCCTAAACCCAAAGAGACCACAAAAAGGGGCGAGATCCCGTGATCTATGCTTCGTCGGGTGCTATGTCTTCGAACAACCTGTCGAAGTCCCTAAAATGGTCAAATACAACCAAGGTTATCCAAAACTTGGTCAAGGGCCAACAAGTATCCTACTTGAAAAGGTGCATGAAACCCTTATTTAAACTGCCATAGTTCACTATGAATTGACGCAAGAAATTGCCCTTCCCCTATAAACCTTGAAGTTATTGAATGTTGCGCAGGGGAGCTAATTGAATTATTGCCTCAACCTTGATAATATCTACCATGTTCCCATGCTCATATACTAAGAATCCTAAAAGATGACCAGACCTAACGCAAAATATGTACCTGTGAGGGTTCAACCAGATGTGATAGTAACAACATCTCTCAAATACTAATTGAAGGTGAGTGGACTGATCTACTCTTTTGCGAGAGTGAGAAGTGAGACCATCGAGGTAATATTTGATAATATGCTTGATATTGTGAAAAGAAAATGTCATGGAATGTTGGAAGGTTGCTCTGTTGGCCCTTGACCAAGTTTTGGGAGTTTCTTGGTCATGTTGACCTATTTTGGGACTTCGACAGCATGTCGAAGGAGGACCGCAAGAGGAAGCGGATATCACGGGATCTCAGCCCCCTTTTGGGCCCCTTTTAGTGTTTTTTGGAATATGTAACAGGAATGGGATGTCGGTCCATGGGTTTACCCATGTTTAGGCCTATTTTGTAAGTATAAATAGAAGGATAGGCAATGTAAGAAAGGAGAGAATAATACATCTATGAGATGTGAATGTATGCTAAGTGTGAGTAGACTCTGTAAGTGATTTGTGCATGATTGTAAGACACTTGTAGAGCTAAGTGCAGATCCTTGTAGCAGATTGTGGAGAGCTTAGTGTTGTAGTGCAAGGAAAAAGGATCTAGCGAGCTGCGCAGATATTCTGTCCTGTGCGGAGTAAGGGTTTTGATGGCTTTATGCTTGTAACCAATTGACCGAAGACAATAAAGAAGAAGAGTTGGTGGAAGTTGCCCCAAGGTGGGGGTGAACCACATAAACACTATGTTATGTGCTTTGTGCTTTGTCTTGATGTGTTATATGATAAGTGCTCTGATATGTTTAGATATATCTATTTATGCTTTGTGCTTATTATATGTGAGAATGGTAGATATGATCTAGATATGCATGCTTAGTGTTTGATATGCTCATTCTGATCCATTTGTATATGCTAAGTTCTTGAATACTGTATATTAGTGTGAATACTGTGAAGCTCTATTGTAGCAGCAGAGTGAATAGTGATTACATATTAAGGAACTGATGGTGCTAAGATCTGTAATAAGTGTTATAATCACATATTTGTGTCCCAGCTAAGGTTGCAGACACATGAGTCTTGCAACCACCCTTGCCTCTACCTCGGGTGAGACTTCATCTGCTTCACAGGTGTTTCCGAAAGGGCCGATAGTTAGGGCTTTGTTGGTGCGTTGTTGTAGCATTGAACCCTGGGTCTACCCCTATGCCAACAAATGGTTTCGTTGTTGGGACCGACATTGTGATTGCTGGGAACTTAGGAAGAAGAAGCTCTATGCAAAGAGTTGTGCCCTGGTGCGTAGTGTTCTACTTTATTTATAAATCTTTGTGCTAAAGAAATAAGGTCAAATATAAAAGAAATAACCTTGATCTGAAGAAAAGAAGATCATATTTGAAGGAAAGAAGGAAGATCTGAACACTTGGCACTCTAAAAAAAGGTAAAAGTAAGAATTTCTGATTAAAAGAGGTAAGATCTGAAAACATTGTGCTCTGATAAAGGTAAGAATAGTTAAAAAATTTAGATCTGGAAGATTTGTGCTTTGTAGAAGTAAGATAAGTATAATTTTGTGTTTCTAGAGTATGGATCTAGGTATGATTGATAGGATCTGTCCTAGCCTAAAAACTAGGGAATTAATAGATGAAAAAGAGTTTGATATGAATAGATCTGATAAGACCAGTGAAATATATGTTATACCAATGCATAGAAAGAATGTTTGGACTAAGAAGTGAATGCAAGATCCTAGAAAGAATTTATTGCAGGTTAGCTCCTATGATCCTAGTGCACAGTACAAAGGAGTTCGGGGATCTTTTAAAAGAAAAAGAGGATTAACCCTCTGTTACAGTTGCAGAAGACCGAGACATCTTGTTAAAGAATTCCTTGGTGGAAGACCTAGTTGTCTTTGTTGAAAATCTCTAGACCATGAAGTGTTGGATTTCCCTAGAATGATTGCTAAGCTTGAAAGAATGAACATAAGACAAGAAAACCCTAAGACAGATCCAGAAAATGAGGCTACAGCAGAACCCCAAAAAGAATCAGAGAAGGTATTTCTACAAATGAAAGAAACCTTGGATGATCATCAACATGTTAGACTATCAGAGATTTTTAAAGACAAGGAGTTCCTTGAAGAAAGAATAGGGGACTTTGACATTGACTGTGTTCTAGATGAGGAAACACAAGTGAATATAATGATAGAAAGAACTTGGGAAGATATAGGAAGGCCTTCTATGATCCCTTCACTAGGAGGAATAGGGTTATTCAGAGGAAAACTGGTAAACCTGTGTGGGAGGCTCACTCAGATACCTATGACTATCAATGGAACTTTGTTGGAAGACGATTTTTGGATTATTAAATTTATTGAGAACCGCACCCCATTTACCATGTTAATAGGAAAACCTTGGAGTGACAGAGATCAAGCCAGATGAAAAGAAGAAGAAGAAGTTTTGGAACATAAGAAGCAAGAGTTAAAAGTTTTCATGACCATAAATATCACACAATTGATTGAAGAACATGAGAGAAGATCAAATATGTTTAATGATAGTAACCCAGCTATCGAAGTTAAGAGAACTCTAGAGAATCCACGGAATATTGAATTACCTATCCCAGAAAAGGAAGAAGTATTATCCAGGAACCCTAGGGAAGAATATCAATAGAGCGAAGTGACTAAGACCACAGAAGACAAGAATCATAATAGAAAAATAACTACCGAGACGAAGCTCACTAGAAAAAAGGCTCAACAGTTAAGAAAGAAGAAGGCTAAGACTGCAAAGTTACAGGAGGTTCTAGAGGAGACTTCGCAGAAAGAAAAATTGTAGAATTGGAGCTTCACACATGAAGAAGCAATATAGTCGTTGGGGAAGATATATTCGTTCGACTCCCACTTTGAATGGGTAAAAAAGAAATAAAGGTTCGTCATCAGACAGTTGGGTCGCACCATAATGGATTGAACAAGATTTACTAGAGGCTCATACCCATTGTAAGCACATCATTGTCGAGTTACCTATTTAACATGTCGTGCCATGCACCGAGAACTCTTTTTTCTAATTGAGAATTCGAGCCCATAGACTAAGCCTAGTTTATAAAGTGATCATTTTGTTCTCCCTCTCTATCTCATTATCGTGTCTAACTTGTTCCTCAAACCCGCGAATTGTTCACCTCGAGTGCGTATGTTGGAAGCATTGAGAGTTGAAGAGAAAGTTGCTGATGAAGTTCTAATCTACTTGATGATTGAGAAATCCATGTCGATGTCTTAAGGTATCTAGGTTTCATCCAAAAAAATAGTGCAAGCGTCCCCATCCACTGCTCACAGAGCTGGACCATCTCGTGAAAGAAAAACTAAGAACAAGGATGACTTAGTGAATGCTAAGCTGTTTTCGAGCATTCTACCTGCCTATCTACCACTTTTGAGTGGTGCAATAAACCGAGACAGTGTGACTATAGACTTTGAATATGAATTGGTCACTACGTACCTCCCGAAGGGGATACGTGCATGCCAAGATAAGATCGCAGAATTAAATTTTAGTGAATTCAACCTAAATGATAGGAAGGTATACAACATGCTCTCCCTGCACAAGAATCTAATTAGAACCAAGGGAAATAACTCGAATATCATACCCCAGTCATGGACCATGAACCTCGCGCAGTCCACCCTCCTCAACGTTATGAAGATATCTCACTTCGAAAGGCACCAAGAAGTGAACGCATGCGTTAAGCTACTGTTGTCCTGCTACCATGGCAGATATTTATGGTTGAATCACCATATCACAGTGGATCTGATGTTGATTAATAAGATCACAAGGCTAAGCATGCAAGACCCTGACCCACAGAATTTTTATCCTGGGAAAACCATGGATCACGCTCTTGCGTAGAAGATAAAGGACACCTATGGGGATGTCGAGAAGGGAACACGAGGCTACAAGGTAGCCTCTATCCAGAGTGGTACAGTGTGCCTAGCCTTTCAATTGATCACAGGAGATTTGGTTTGCAAGAACTGAACAACCCAGGTGATTGGATTTGTAGTCAACCTCGAAGGAAAGTGCGCGGAGGGACTACAAATGAATTGGGGGAAGTACCTTGTAAACCAGCTAGAATTGGATTGCAGGGAAGCACAAGATCAAGGATATGAGTTCCACTTAAACTGGATTCTCATCCTGATCACTTTCATCACATGGGAGATTTCGAAAGGTGCAACCTTCCCAGACATTGAGTCGTTTGAACCTCTAGCCACAAAGTTTAGTACATTATGGTACTTGAACGACATGAAAAAGCAGTGGAAATCACAAGAAGTGGAAATAAAATGTCGTCTTCGACACTTATTACAACCAGTTGAAGGTAGCCATCCAATCTGTGCCGTTTATAAACCCGAACACCCTCCACAGGTTCAGGCCCTTGATGAAATTTAGCACGGACCGCCATTGCATCTATGTCACAGCGTGCGCTGATGAGCATAAACAACAACTGCAGTCATACTACAAGTTGACAGAGGATGACTTGAGAGAAATTACCAAGGAATGGTTGGTGAACCTCCTTGTTCCAGCAAACCCTGCGAAGATGTTTGATGCTGACCGTCTGGAAAGTACGATGGATATACCTGGACCTAGCACGACAAAGAAGACCAAAGAGGTCCATGATTTAGACAACTCATCCATGAAGACCACTTCCATCTAGCAGATCAAGGAGGATATGGAAGAGAGATAGATGGCGCAAAATTTGAACCAAAGAAAGGAGAAGTTACACTGCCTAGAGACAAGGAGGACCCCTCAAAGAAAAGGAAGGTTTCCCCTATGAAACCTTCTTCAAGGAAGAAATCAAAAGCAACCAGGACCAAATTTGAGACCACCCTCACCTCAGATGACTTAGACTTCATCGTCACAGCACTGAACGATGCTTCACTGGAGATAAAAGAGAAGCAAGAATCTAAGCAAGAGGAGATGTTCATTCGAATTAAGGACGAGCTCCAAGGGGTGTAGCAGGCAATACAGTCCAGTTGCACAGTTTCCACTGCGCTGCTGTTAGTAGGACCATTAGAACTAGGTGATGAGCCAACACAACTACACTACATTGCTGATACAGTCGAAGCTCGCCTTCGACGAGCTTAGGTAGAGACAACACAAGCCACCCAGGCTTTAGCGCAAGTATAGAAAGACCTAGAGGAGAAACGTAGTGCTGCAGAATGGGAAAAGTTGGCTCTGCAAGCGAAGTGGGATGAAGAAAAAGTACAGTTACAACAAATCAAGGAACAGTTGCTTGTTGAGCAACTGAAAGTTAAGGAAAAGTTTCACAGAGCACTTCGCTCAGTGACAATCATCGAAATAAAGTTTGAAGAGAGAGTCCCACAGAAGGTGGCGCAACTCGAAGAAGTAATCCAATAGCTCCAATAGGGCATCACAGACTTGGAGCTCCTCACTGTGCCAAAGACTCCTCAAGATGTAAGAGACCTAAGGGAAGCAACTACCCGCAGCACAGTTGACAAATTAAAATCTCTTGCCTTGGAGTGCAAGTAGTTGAGTAACTGAAGTGCCTAGACATACGAGAACTTCAATGAAAACCCAGAGTTACAGACACTAGAGTTGCAGCTCCAAGAAGTGAAACAACACACAGATACACTACAGGCGCAGCTGAAGGCCCTCTCGGCTATAGAACGAATGAAAAGGTATCAATATCAGTGCACAACTCAGCATCAGATCCATATGCTTCAAAGAAAAGTGATGGAAGTCACTCAACGACTTCAACCTGTGCAAGATAAGGCATGCCAGTTGTTTACAGAGGTGGAGAGCGAAGGAGCAGAATTAGAACAGGTTGTCACCACAACAGAACAATGCCTAGAAGGGCCAGTGAATGATGTAGTAATACAGAAGTTCACTAAACAAGAGGCCACAACAAAGGAGCAAGTCGAAGCATCTCAGGCCAAGCTCGAGGCATTCGAGGTTGAACTAATCATACGAGAGTGACTCGGGATGAGTCACAGGTGACTGTTGGGGGCCTATTAGCCCTTGACCAAGTTTTGGGAGTTTCTTGGTCATGTTCACCTATTTTGGCACTTCAACAGCCTGTTGAAGGAGGAGCGCAAGACAAAGTGAAGATCACAGGATCTCGGACCCCTTTGAGGGTTTTTGGGAATATGTAATGGGAATGGGATGTTGACCAATGGGTTTACCCATGTTTAGGCCTATTTTGTATGTATAAATAGAAGGGTAGGGAATGTAAGAAAGGAGATAATAGTACATCTATGTGATGTGAATGTATGCTAAGTGCAAGTAGAGTCTGTAAGTTCTATGTGCATGATTGTAAGATACTTGCAGAGCTAAGTGCAGATCCTTGTAGTGGATTGTGGAGAGCTTAGTGTTGTAGTGCAAGGAAGGAGGACCTAGCGAGCTGCAAAAATATTCGGTCCTGTGCGAAGTAAGGGTTTTGATGGCTTTATGCTTGTAACTGATTGACCAAAGACAATAAAGAATAAGAGTTGGTGGACGTAGCCCCAGGGTGGGGGTGAACCACGTAAACACCGTGTTATGTGCTTTGTGCTTTTTCTTGATGTGTTATATGTTAAGTTCTCTGATCTATTTAGATAGATCTATTTGTTCTTTTTTTCTTATTATATGTGAGAATGGTAGATCTAATCTATATAGTCATGCTTAGTGCTTGATATTCTCATTTTGATCCATTTGTATATGCTAAGTGATTGAATATTGTAGATTAGTGTGAATACTGTGAAGCTCTGTTGTAGTAGCGGAGTGAATAGGGATTACATATTAAGGAAATGATAGTGCTAAGAGTTGTATTAAGTATTATAATCACAGATCTATGTCCCAGCTAAAGTTGCAAACACCTGAGTCTTGCAACCACCCCTGCCTCTACCTCAGGTGAGACTTCATTTGCTTCGCAGGTGTTGCCTAAAGGGCCGGTAGTTAGGGTTTTGTTGGTGTGTTGTTGTAGCGTTGAACCCTGGGTCTACCCCTGTGCCAACATGCTCCGACGTTTTTAAGGCCAAAAGACATTTTATAGTATGCAAAAGTACCCCAAGGACAAATAAACATCATATTATTTTGATCCATTGTTTGTACACATTCTAAAAGAAACACTGTATTTGTTTGTTTAGTTTTTGTACACATTCTAAAAGAAAGGAGAACTAAGTTGGACCCTTCAAGAAAGAAGGGAATATTTGTTCGATGTTGTGAGGTCTCTAAGGCCTTCAAAATTTACATACCAGGTTACCATCATATTGAGATCAATAGATATGTAACCTTTAATGAAGATGCAACACTCAAGAGATCAAGGAAGTGTTAGCTTGAAGAAGTACATGAAGAAGAACCTGTATCTCCCAGAGCTGCAGAACGTATCAAGGAAGTTACTGTTTCCTCTGATGATGATATTCTAGAAGATCATGGTATGATAGAATCTCAAGAACCTCCCCAGATGAATATCTCTCACAAGATAAAGCCATCTTGGGAAAGGGAACTTATTCAAGATGAAGAGAAGTATGGTGCCCCAAAAGGAACCATGAGACATATCAAGAAACCCAATCCATTCTCTAGTTATATGGCCTTGATGTGTGATCTCATAGAGAAGGATCCTACCTTCTTTGAAGAATCCATTCAGAAGAAAGAATGGGCAGATGACATGACAGAAGAATATCGGTCCATTATAAAGAATGATGTATGGGAAATAGTTCCCAGACCAAAGAACAAATATGTGGTGCAAGATTTTTAGCTCGTGGATTTTCTCAAAAGGAAGGCATTGATTATGATGAGATGTTTTCTCCTATAGTCAGATACACTCTATCAAAACAATCATAGCTCTTGGAGCCAAGATGAAGTGGAAGTTACACCAGATGGATGTGAAAACAACATTCTTAAATGGTGTTATTGAAGAAGAAGTGTATACAGAACAAACCCAAGGGTTTGAAGTTGAAGATAGAAAGAATCATGTATGCAGGTTGAAGAAGGATGTGTATCGATTGAAGCAAGCTCCTAGAGCTTGGTATGGAAAAATTGATAGTTTCCTAACGAGCTTGGGATTTACCAAGAGTAAAGTTGATTCTAACCTTTACTTAAAGGTTATGAATTATGAGCCAATTATATTGTTGTTGTATGTAGACGACTTATTCTTAACTGGAGAAGAAAATATCATCACAGATTGTAAGAATAAGATCATTGCATAATTTAAAATGAAATACCTAGGCCTAATGCTTTATTTATTAGGTATTGAGGTTTGGAAGAGCCCAAAAAAGATATTCCTTAACCAAGGGAAGTATGCAGTTGAAAACTTGAAGAGGATTGACATGTTGGAATGTAAATCCATGAACACACCCATGGAAACAAAGTTGAATCTCCTGGTAGATACTTCGTTAGAATTGGTTGATGCTACATTGTACAGACAGACCATCGGACCTTTGATGTATCTGACGAATACCAAGCCATATATATTATTTTCTATGAACACCTTGAGTCAGTATCAGGTATATCCCATACATGTTCACCTTGTAGCTGCAAAGCATGAGATGAGATACATTAAGGGTATGATGGATTATGGTCTATGTTATACTAGAGATCATGCCTTCAGAGTGTATGGATATATTGATTCAGATTGGGATGGAAGTGTTTCTGATAGAAAGAGCACTTCATGATGTTTTTTCAGTATGGTTCATCCATGACTTCGTGGTAGAGCAGGAAGCAATCTAGTATTTCTCTCAGCACGGTAGAAGCAGAATACATTGTAGCATGTTCCACCATTTTTGAATCCATATGGTTTTAGAAGTTGTTGATAGGTCTATTCAATCTAGAGATGGAAGCCACCATGATTCTATGTGATAGCCAAAGTTGCATAAAAATGATGGAGAACCTTGTGTTCCATGATAAGTCAAAGAACATAGAAATCCGGTATCACTACATTCATGATATGGTGCAAAGGGGGGGCTATAAAAGCTCCAATATATTGGCACAAATGAGCAAGTTGCAAATGTGTTGACAAAGCCTTTGTCTCGTGTGAAGTTTGAGTACTTCCAAGACAAGATTGTTGTTGTATAAAAGGACCTCCCTAGAAAGGGGGAGTGATGTTGATGATAATATAGTATCCTGACCAACAAGAGGTAGCTCTGTTAGGGACCCAACCCTCACATAGGTAGAACAATATATTCAGATGTAATAAAGGTCAATATTAATAAGGCCTTGCAATAAAGTAGAATAAATCGAATGTAAGAAGACCTAATAGAAGCTTCTGCTTCTAGAAGGATCTTCCTCTAGATAGTTCTTTTGATAGACATTTTTAGTATAAATAGGAGTCGAGGGTATGAGAACCCTAGATTAGATATTATTGTAATAGAGCTCTTCTCGATTGGAGGTTTCCCCCTCGAAGAGGCCCGTCAACATTACTCTCAGAATCAAAGTGTTATTTTGATATCATTTCAGTGTTATTGTGGTGTTGTTCTAGTTCTATTGTTTTTTATCTTCCATTTCTAGAATTTTATTTATGTTCTGCATACCTTTTATATCTGGAATATTACAAGTGGTATCAGTGCACTTTCTGCTGCAGAAATTGTGGGTTAATTTTTTTTTCAAGGTAGAGACGTATTCCAACGTCTTTAAGCCATAGAGATCTATCGCTATGTGCATAAACCCGTGGTTGAGGGATTCATACACGCAAGAAATACAAGTGGTACTTAAGCGCACATATGTTGTCCACCCTTGTAACCCCTGTTGGTACCCGTTCAAGTCGTAGTGCATCAGACAACACCTGTGTATGGATCGCCCTAGATTTATTGAAGCCCTGTTTAAATAAACTAAAAGGCCACCTGATTTCTATAGTGCCACCGAGAAAAACACTCGCGAAGATACTCTCTAGTACCTGGGTAGTCGAGTAGTACAGATAAGGGCACAGTCTAGCTTCCATAGTTAGTGCCATGAGATATTTGGCTGAGTACTACTGTTGGACCCCACACGTATATCAGAGAGCTATAGCATAAGGAAAACCCTTGTCTGTAGAACCCTTGAATACCTAACCCTTGGGGATGAAAATGAAAATAAATAAAACAGACAAGATCCATTGTCACTCAACTGTGTTCGGGTTTCCAAATCACTACACATTTCTTCCCGGTTAATCATTTAGGAATTTCATCACTGCAGTATTCTTCAGATCGAAGTATAACTCTACAGGTGTAAAAAAAAAAAATGGAAATTTTTGCACCATTATTTGAGACCTATTCCATTGGATTTATCTCTTTGCCCTTATCACATTCATACATATCCTTTTTCAGCAAAACTTTTGACCCCACCAGCCCCGTTTCAGTTCCCTCGTCATCATGGCCCATACCCATAGCCAAGACTTGGAAACTCGCTTCAATACCTTGCAATCTAATTTCACAGAGACCCAACAAGAAGTGAAACAACTCAGGGCCAATGTTGCCACCATCAATACCATAATGCAGTCCTCCATCATCGCCTCAATCGAGGACCTCAAACAAGAAATGACTACCCAGCTTGAATTTTTCATTTCGATGATCTACACCAAGATGCATATCCCTACAGATAACCCTTTATCTGACGCACCTCCACATACCGAAGCTGAAACTTCCTCTCATTCCCATAATTTTTAGCCCCATCACTTTCAGCATGACCTACGCCTTCCGCGGGTGGATGTGACCAAATTTGATGGCTTGGATCCCACTGGTTGGGAACCCAAATGGAACATTATTTTTCTTTATATGACATTACATATGACTTGGCCAAACTTCGGTATGGTATTCTCCATCTAGATCAAGAACGTTGACAATGGTGGCAATGGAGAAAAAATTCCCATCAAGGGTATATTTCTTGGACACATTTTGTGGAAGATATTTATGAACACTTTGACACTGACACTAATAATTTAGGCCATTTGACAAAGTTGAAACAATCTGAAACAGTGGAAGACTTTATAGCTACTTTTGAGCACCTGGATTTTCGGACACATGGTATGTCTGATGCCTTTTTCAGAGAATTTTTTATCAGTGGCCTCAAGGATGATATTTTTTCCCATGTCCTCATGGCTCGGCTTCAGAATTGGGTGGAGGCTACTAAAAGATATAAAGAAGAACAATAGGTTGTATCTTCTCAAAACCGGAAACCCTCCTTTATTCCTCGCACTAAACCAATAAATCCCACTACTCCCTTTTCTCCACTAAAGATCCAAAAATTGACCAGGGATGAAATGGTTGAATGCCAACTCAAACACTTTTGTTATAATTTTGATGACAAATATTTTCCAGGCTGTTATCACTGAAATTTCGTCCGCACACGGCGACAAGAACTCCGCATCGTCAAAACAGGAATGGAGTCATTCATGGCATAGGATTAATTCCACAGCATTGCAAAAGGGTCAAAAACTATACAAATGACCAAAAATTTGAAAGGCGCTTTACATCATCTGGGTGTGCGCGCTCATGCGCGTAACAGAACCATACAAAGCGCGCATAGGTGCAAAAGGCGCGGCTATTGAGCGAAAAACCCGCGCGCCTGCTAAACGACGCATTTATTGAAATTGGTCGGCCTCCCAACCACTAATGGATCGGATCCCAAGTCGATTTGACACCAAATCCGAGCTCAATCCTCATGGTGGGCTGGTCAAAGACCTAATTGTGC
>SNQJ01S0021383.1:73650-95252 GCA_010110895.2 Picea sitchensis | reverse complement strand
ATCAAGATGAATGCAGCCTGCGGAAATGAAGGATTTTCGCAGGAGAGTATATATGCAGCCTGCGGACTATTTCCAAAAATGTGATTTTGAGAAAATGACAAGTGTAACCTTCTTCAGGAAAATGTTCTTAATGAAGAGTTTGATCTTCTATCATCATGACATAATCATAATATCATCTTGATAACCAAAAATGTGGATAACAATAGACCAGAAACAAGTCATGCTCAACAAACCAGGCACTCACATGTGTCTTTTAAACTTTATTGCAGGGAGGTTACGAAAGTTGGCTTAATCAAGGAAGAATCCTCGAAGACACAGAGACATCGTGCCCCTTCCAAACACCACATACGTTTATAACCTTAAAAAATAAACTTGACAATGATGTTTACCAACATATCAGTCAGCCAATACAACAAAGATGAGAGGAGAGAACTCTTAAAAAAACTGTGAAAGAACGCATGAGCACGACCTGTGGCACCCAACACATATACAGGCGTCTATTCAAAGTTCTGGGTGATACAAAGATTCGACTGTGCAACGCTTTCGGAAATAGTGACAGTGAATTAGATGCTATAACAAACGGTAGCTTGGGGCTTGGCCAAACAAGTAGGAACAATGCAACTCTCAACAGTGGAATTGCAACCTGGAGGAATGAATCATAACAACAAACGAGACAAAAATGGGTGACAACCACTAATACCCAGAATGGTGGTAAAAACCCGTGAAAATAAAACTCAGAGCTTGTTGCACCATTATCATATTTTCCACATAGAACTAGAGTAAAACACAAGTTGACTGACATGTTTTACACCAAAAATCTAATGCATAGGCTATCCATGCAATAAATTCCATTATTTACTTTTTAAACGCCAAAATTCCAGAGTATACACAGAGAAAACCATAACACAACACTGATACATAGTCAAAACTTAAGGAAAACATAGACCTTGTGCAATCCTGAGCCAACAAATCGATTCATAATATAGAGGGACCATCATGGATGGAAATAAACGGAGCCATACCTAGAAAAATATCTTTGAGGAAAGAGTTGGACTTTGTTTTTCCTTTCAAAACTAGAAACTGCGGAGCTTCCACAACCACCAAAGCCAAAAAAAAACAAATGAAACTATGACTAGGGTGATGGGGTCGAGGTTTGTTTGAGTGACGTGCAGTAAATGCATGTTGCTTCCTCCCCCAAACCTATTCAATTCAACATACAATCCAACCCATAACCATAACATCAACCATTAATCCAAACACATATCCATTGGTATGTTCAATGCTATATCAATTGCATAGTGTGCTACCCGAATCATATCAAAACTTTAACAATAACCATATGTTAAACATTACCATATGTGCTTCACATATAATCCTTTAACCAAAGTGCATAGTATAGTAGCTAGGTCCATCACCTTTCATTTGTCACCATTATATATACCTTAAGGTTTATATATAGTCTCTTTTGCAATAACCTTAGGACTTATCCATAGTTTTTTCTCTTTTTGTTTTAATTTCCCATCTAATCATTTAGCATATATATATATATAATAATAAACAATCAATGTTTAATGCATAACATAACACGTGTAAAAATAATCCTTTTATCCATAATGTTGTGATAAGTTGCAAGTGACCATCAAAACCATTTTAGCAATGACACATTCAACCAACCATCTTATGTCACCACAACGAATAAAACCATGACTTGCATCATCAATTGTAGAAGACTGTGTAGGCATCATCATAACAACAACCAAAATCTAGGCATCCATCATAGCGCCACTAGTCTACAAGGGGGTCCCACGTACTAGTTAATTATTATTATTATAAATAAATAATACAGCTTAGCAATCATTTTCTAGCAATATTCATTGTTGCGATTTTAAGCATCAACAAACTAGCGACTCCACATGGAAATATGTTTCCAATGGATTAATAACTCAAATTTTCTGGTTTCATGGACCATGTGAACATTAGATCAATGAAATAGACATCAAAATGATTATGCAACAAGGGGAAGTGAGCGGTTTAAGGGAAAAAATGATTGGGATTTTGGGAATAACTCATGGAAAGTGTTAAGTATGAGGCAGTTTATCCCTGTATGCATAATCATTCAATTAATCATAGTGAAAGCATTCATGACTTCAAGGAGAAAATTTTTATGGTGTGCTCTTTTGAATCTTGGAGCGGATGGAAGAAAAGGAAAGCAAAATAGATAATAAAACCAACTATCTTATCTAACAACAGTTGAAGCAGATAATAATTTGGATGATTTCTTCAAGGGGAAACATCATGATAGTTGTGTAACCTGATTGTTACTGATTAAAAATACTTGCAGAATAATGTCGTTGTGGAAAAACTGATCCAACAATTTCATTTCTGACAAGAAAAGAAGTCATTAAAATAAATAATTAGCATAATTGAAACAACGGAAAGAAATAACAGCAAAATAAAATCAAAGTAATAAAACAAAACTATAATACAAAAAACATTCCATACAACATTTAAAATTTCAAGTTGGTTCCACATAGTGTTTTAAGTGGGAACCGTTGGTGCTATAGGAAAACAATGGCTCTTCCAAGTCCTTAAGGATATAAGAGTTTGTACCCAGGACAAAAATGATCTTAAAAGGACCCAACCATAACTTCTGGAACTTTGAATGCCTTTCTCTATCAACATGAGCTAAATCCCACAACAATACTTTCTCATTAACTTTAAATTTGACAGCCTTGGCACTTTTATTGAAATATGTTTTAACAGTTTGTTGTCTTTTCTTAATGTTATCCAAGGAAAACGTCCTTTGTTCCTATAAAGCCAAGAGTCCATTCATTCTTTGAGAGATATTGGAAGAATTTAATTCTTCAACCTGTAGCATCAGCCTTAGAGAAGAAAGTTCCATCTCGGTAGGCATAATGGCTTCTTGACCATAAACAAGCTCGAAAGGAGTGCATCTAGTTCTTACCTTGGTGGTAGTGTGATTTGCCCAAAGGGCGTAAGTGAGGAGAGTGTTCCATTAACGAGACTTATCTTCAATGAGCCTCTTGATAATTCTAACCAGATTCTTGTTAGTAGACTCGGCTTGCCCATTCTTTTGGGGATAATAAGATAATGAGGTAAAATGTTTAACCCCCAGTTTAGCTAGAAACAGAGTCATCTTAGCGGAAATAAAATCGGGACCGTTGTCTGAAATAATTTTCAAAGGAAGACCAAATATGGAAAAAATATTCGTCTCAAGGAAGAAAATCACCTGCTCATCCTGTGAATGATTAAGTGGGACAACTTCAGTCCATTTCGTAAAATAGTCTATGTCTGTCAAGATAAAGACTTTCTCTGCTGAAGATGGAGGATTAATAGGACCAATAAATTCCAGAACCCATTTTGAAAAAGGAAAGACAGGGAGGACAGGTTGTAAAGGCATGGTAGAAATACATTATTTCCCACCGAACTTCTGGCAATTTTCACAAGATATTGAAAAATTATAAGAATCATGAAAGATTGAAGGCCAATAGTACCCTTTCCTGGTAATTTTAAAATCAGTAGTTTTAGCAGAAAAGTGACCTCCTACACGAATAACATAATTTGAAGATCCATGAGACTCTTGTAACAATTTATGTGCTTCCTCATTATTCACACGGCAAAGTAACATACCATCGACAGATCTCCTAAACAAGAAGTCTCCTAAAATGACATATCTAGAAGATTCAAGACATAGCCTTATACTTTGATGAGTATCTAAGTTATCTAGACATCTTTGATTTTTCAAGTAATTCACCAGATCCTTGTACCATGGATGTTCAACTACAGGAAGGATTTGATTGTCAATATAAAATAGTGATGACATATATTTATCTTGTTCATCAATTTATTCACTTTCTTCTGCATGCTGAGATAAGTGAAGGGCTAAGTCGCATCACTTAATGGTTTTAGAAGTAATGATAGTTAAATCATGCTCCTGGATCTTCCCAATCCAATGTGCAATATTTCCTGAAATATAAGTCTGTGAGAGAAAAAACTTCACATCAGGTAAAGGGAGTTTTACCAACGTGTGCTTACCTAAGATAAAGTGGCAAAAATTTTCAACATCTTTAACAAGAGAGAAAGCATGCTTTTCAATATAAGAATATTTAAATTCATCATCTGACAAACTTTGACTCATGTAAGCTATTGGTTTCTCGTTAACTTGGTCATCACATTGCATGAGGATAGCACAAACTGATTCCTCTGTGGCATTAGTATATATAATAAATTCTTTCTCAAAATGCGGCTTTTCCAAAACCAGTGAGGAACAGATTTCCTTCTTGATCCTTACGAAAGCATTTTCGACGTCATTCATCCAAGAAAAGGAGTGATATTTCTTAATAATATTGTGAATTGGTTTGACCATTACAGCAAAATCAGGAACAAACCTACTGACAAATTTGATAATACCCATAAAGTATTGAACCTCCTTTTTGGAAGTAGGAGCAGGAAGATTTAGGATAACAACAATCCTTTCGGGATCTATGCTTATTCTTGAATCAGAGACAATGTGTCCAAGGAGATTTCCCTTGGTAACGTCGAATATAGACTTAGAAGGATTTAAATAAATGTCAAATTTCGCATGAGAACCTTTCGAAGGTGACCAAAATGGTTTGATAGGTTTTTTGAATACATAGTTAAATCATCAAGATAAATTTGAATAATTTTTCCGATCAAATTTCAAAATCTATTTACATATCTCTTTGGAAAGTGATGCCTGCATTAGATAAACCAAAAGGTATGCGTTCATAAGAGAAAGTTCCCCAGCGTGTAATCAAAGTTCTTTTATATTTATTTGTCCTTTTTACCTTGATCTAATTGTAACCAGAAAAATCGTCAAATAAGAACATCATATTTGACCCTGCAACTTGCTGCAAAATCAATTCCATATTAGGGAGAGGAAAATGGTCTTATATGTTATCTATATTAAATGTGAAAAAATAAATGCATAATCTAATCTGACCAATTGTTTTCCGAACGGAAACCAAATTGGAAACCCACTCAGAATACTTAACAGGGAAAATTATCCCATCTTTCAAGAGTTTTTCCAACTCCTTCTGAATAGTTGTTTCCAGTGCAGGGTTGATGGGTCTTTGTTTTTGCCTAACCGATTTTATGCCCTCCTTGATAGGAATGGCATGTTGTATAAGAGCAATATCAAAACCACACAGATCCTCATAAGACCAAGCAAAAACATCCTGAAATTCATGAAGTAACTCAGTGAACTTCAATTTTTCTTCATCAGAACATTGGGCACCTATCTTAACATTATTTGGACGGTCGGGTGTCCCAATGTTCAAGGAAATAGTTTCACCCACTTTCCTTTTTGAATCCTCTTCTTTATGTTTCTCTTTGTTTCCTACATCACTCGATGAAAATGAACTTTCTAGAGGATTCAAGCCCTTCAGAATTTTGTTATCTTCCATTGATATAATCTCCTTAGGCTTATAAGGTTCATTTTGTATGAAAGCACAGATGCTCTCATCACTAGGGAAGACTTGCCATGACTCTACATTGTCAAGGATATGAGGATGATACAAATATTGAAAGGTGAAATCAGGTCTTTGTGGAAGGCATTGTCGAGTAGGAGAGGTTGCAAAAATAACTAACTTGTCATCCATTGAGTTCAAATCCCTTTTAACATGAGTGATGTTGAAAGACAACAAGTTCAAGATAAGTGCCCAAACAGTTTGGGTGTAGAGTTTCATTAACTTGTTTCTAGGAGACTATATCTTACATACAATGTCTACAACAAGTTCGGAGTCCCCAAAAACTCTAAGGTGACCAAAACCTAAATTATAGGCATTTTCAATGCCTAGCAGTAATGCTTAAAATTCAGTGACGTTGTTTTTACAAGAAAACTCTAACCTATAGGAAAAGCTATGAATTTTACCCACAGGACAGTACAAGATAATTCCAGCTCCATTTCCTTCATGGGAGCATGAACCATCAAATTTCATATGCCACATCCCATCCTCTATGTCGATTTGTTCCAAGGTAGTGTTGTACTCATCTGCAAAGATGGAATACACTCCTAGGTCCTCCTCGATATAATTTACATTAGGTTGTGGGATGCTTTCTATATAAGGTGAAATTCTTCCCTCCTTGAGGACTATGATGTTTTTCCCATTCCAAGGAACGGATAAGTGTGTCCCTTCGAGTGAGAGGTATCCACCTGTCAAGGTTTTCCAGTCTCTTCCTAAGATGATTGAATAATTACTCATTGGCATGTTGTTTACCTGAATATTAAGGGTTGTCCTTATTTCAAGATGCATGCACAAAACCAAGGTCACATCCTTGATTTCACCTATGGTCAATTGTTGTAAAATATAATAAGAGAGCATGCTTTTGGCATTTTCATTTGTACAAGAAAAGCCTATATCTTCTATAATAATCTTCGACATTAAACTTGGGCCCGAGCCGCCATCAATCAAACAACAATGGGCTATTTTGTCCATAATCTTTACAGAAATGAAAAATGAGGGGTTTTTACAGAGTATCTAAAATTATTTACACCTACTTTATTTACATTTGAATGCTCTTCATCTACCTCTTTAGAGAGGTTGGCTACAGTGGAATATTTTCCTTCCATGAAAATTTTCAGATGCTTTTGTTGCTCAAGAATGGAAACCATGTCCAGGAGGGTAGTATCAGCTTTAATATTAGCCAACTGATTGAGAATGTTGTATTTGGAAAAGGGAAGAGGGGAGGGAGTTCCTTGACTGTCAGGAGTTTTAGAAACCTGTACAGTAGCTTTTGGTGAAGATGATCTTGGGCTAGCAGAAGTGCGAGGGGAATCATATTTACCTTTCAAAGCATAGGATTTATTCCTATTATTTATGATCATGACATCCTCTGGTTCTGCAAAATCTATAACAACAATAGTATTTTCAGGCCTTTTACCAAATATGTTATCTCTAGCACTCTTCTTTACCTCACAAGTACTTTCCTGATGGTGTTCCTCGCAAAATTTACACCAACTACGAGGCATTATGGCTTTAGGCTGAAATTTGTTTTCATTAGGATTCCTAAAGGGTGGTGAAGAAGAAGATGAGACCCCAGAGATAAGTGAAGGGACATTTCTCTTTCGCTCATACACTATCATTCGGTTATTCATGTCTTCTACAAGTTGTAAGAGGGCATACATGTCCATTTGTTTAAATGAGTCTCCCTAGGGAAGACCCGTTCTCTCAAGTTGTTCTTCATACTATAGACAAGTATGAAGAGAAGAACCAAGAATTTCAATAGCTTTTTCTTCAAGCCTATGATGGTAGGGGGAGAGTATGATGATTAAGGTTGGTTGTCATTGATGTCAACCCTTGAAGAAAGCCCCATAGCACCAAGGTTTGGGTAATGGACCCAAGATTGTTTCTTGTAAATATGACTCATTATTGTCTTGTCATGGTTGATAAGAAGTAAATATGGATTAACTCCAAAGTGGTCCCCTTATGGTGAAAACCCTCACAGGAAGACTCTTTGCAGAGTAAGAGAACCCATGCTTAATTATGGAATAATGAGATGAAGGATAGTGAATTTGTCATGGAAACTATCCTAGATGGATATTTCTTGTATTCCATTTCCGATGGTATGTATAATGTCACATAACTCCTCACGGTTAGAGAGTTATGACCATGTGAAGTTGGAGAACCTAGGTTTGCGTAATGGACCCAAGTTTGTTTGTTGGATAACGCTATTATCTTTGATATATTTGAAGGTAATACTATTATATATGGATATTACATGTCATTCCATTTCTGTTGGTATGTGGAATGTCACATAACTCCTCACGGTTTGAGAGTTATGGCCTTACGAAGTTGGAGGACCCTCATATGTCATCTAGAAGCTAAAGGTCAAAGTAGTCAAAGTGGTTTAAAGAGTTTTAGAAGTTCAAATAATAAATTGAAGTGATAGGTGTACTATAATTCCATTGAATACAAAATAAATTATTTAAATAATAAATTCCAATGGAGAAATTAGAAGTGGGTTAACCTAAAAAAGGAGAAGTGGGCAAGTGACCTAGAAAGTGTTTTAAGGAAGCTACTTGGAGAGTATGTTAGGAGCTCTCTCATTTAGAAACACTTGAGAATAATGAATACCTATAGGAGTGTTTTAGGTAACAAAGGATATCTAGCAATTTATAGGGAAAGTGAATAAAGAGGCCAGAATTCCAAAGGAAGGATAAATTCTTTTTGATGATGCTTTCTAAGATATGTTTTAGTCATCTCCCATTTCTTAATAAATATTTTCTAGAATGATTCAGACAGTGATATTACTGTTAGGAAACATAATCCAAGTATCTTTGGTAAAATTATCTTGTGGGTCGTTGAATTTTTGGAGTTACCCTCAGTGGGAAGAAATGAGGGTTTGTGGCTAGTCACAGTGAGTCAAAAACAAGTGTTTTGGGTAACAACGTCCATAACTTCTTCATAATAGATACAAATTAAATTAAGAAAAAATGTGTTGGTTAAAAGGTACATTCTGTAGTATTATGTGTAACATTTCTTATTTATTCAGCAAATATTCAGTGTGGGGCCCTCTCTACAAGGTGGCTCTCTAGAATAAGCAGGAATTCATCAGGTTATGCCATTTTGCTATAACTCCTTTTAAAGAGGTTAGAAGTAATTTGACACACGGAGGAATTGCTGAAACACCTTTGAATAACATTGTGTATCATTTTTCATATCTTTATTCATTCACGGTTACAAGTTATGATTACTTCAAGTTAGGGTTGTTGACTAATCCAAAACTAGGCATATTTAAGGGACTAAAGAAACGTTTGTTGAAAATGCTAGGCATGTGAGACTAAAGAAACATTTGATGAAAATGCTAGTCTCTTGTTGTTAAAGTTAAGGAAGGTTTGTAGGAATGTTATAATATACACCAGGTCTATTACAGAGCTACAAATCATATTTGGATAATGAAATTGATGAGTACTTTTGGTTGAGGTACATGTTGAGTACATTGTTGAGACAAGTAGTTGATGAGTTGGCACATACATGAGGTGTATAGTTGATGATGTTGGTACATATTGATGAGTACTTGACACATGATTGGTACATACTTGGTACATGGTTGGATGCACATGTTTATGGTACAGGTTGATTACACGTTGTTTGGTACAGTTTGGTGCATCGTTGATGCACTTGTTTATGGTACATGTTGATTATAGGTTGAGGTACAGGTTGATGCATGGTTGATGCATGGTTCAGATTTATTGGTACAGGTTTATAGTGGTATATCTCACAGTGATAGTGTGACAGTGGTTCCATCATTCTACTTCTACTTCGAGGCGGTTGGACGAGGCAAGGATAGGTGGTTGTAGCCACCTTCCGGTTGTAGCCGGAGAACATAGGGGGTTGTAGCCTCCTTCTGGTTGTAGCCAGAGAATTGGGGGGTTGGAGCTTCCCTCAGGTTGTAGCTTGAGAAACTAGGGGGTTGGAGCCTCCTTCCAGTTGCAGCTGGAAAACAAAGGAAGTTGTTGCTTCCAATGAATGTAATTCTTCAAGACATATGAGAAAAAGCATTCTGTGGTTTTCTCCCGATTTGGGTTTCCACGTAAAATACTGGTGTACTATGTATGTGTGTGATTGTTCATTTCTTATTTCTCATTATTGAATAGTAATTGTACATTGAAATAAAACTTGGATTATTTGAAGAAAAAGGGTTATAATTACGTTATTACTGATTCACCCCCCCTCTCAGTAATCCAATATGGTAGAGCATTGTAGTAATGCATAAAAACATCTTGGTTCTAAGGGAGAATAAGTTCGGGAATTTGGTTATATAACTTGGTGAAACGTAAGTTGAAAGACTTGATAGTCTCACCATCTTTATAAGCAATGTTATTGTGTTGGACAACTGAGAGGGGGGGGGAGTGAATCGGTTGTTACCGTGCTTAAACAATTATTCTTCTTTTAAATTCTTTACAAGGCACTCAATGATAATCACAATAATGTAGGAAAATAAGCAATGGCACATTCAACATCAGTCACATATATGAGATACATAGAGACAGATATTTCCTAAGGAAACCCATAAAGTGTAAAAACCTCTTCTTCTTTATATGATAAGAATTATTTACATTCTTTACATTATTATACATATGAGCACCTACTCATTGTGAGGCTACAACCTCTGTTTTTGCAAGCTACAACTTGTTGAGAGCACCAACTCTCTGTTTTCTCTAGCACCCACTAGAAGGAAGCACCAACTCCCTGGTTTCTCTAGCACCAACTAGAAGGAAGCACCAACTCCCTAGTTTCTCTAGCACCAACTAGAAGGAAGCACCAACTCCCTGGTTTCTCTAGTACCAACTAGATGGAAGCTACAACTCCCTGTGTTCAAGCACCCACTTGAACCTTTGAGGGAACCAGTCCTCCCTAGCACCTCCCTACCACCCTGGTTTATGAATATGAATTACTGAAACTTATTACAGTGATATAGTGTTCAATAACAGCTTACCAGTCTCATCGTTGTTCTGCAAGATTTCACTACTTTGTCTTCCTCACTGTCTTCCTGCACGCATCCATTGCACTTTTATGTTCTTCTGCCTCTTGTTCTTTCTGCACCATTCCCATTCAATGCACCTTTTTTCTTCTGTCCATTTCAGCTGCTCCACTCCACCTCCTTCTTCACACATGCATCCCACACCACCGCAACAACCCCATCTCTTCTTTTCTCCACATTCTTATACTCCCTGTGCATCTTGTGCATGCCCTCTATCCAATGGTTCTCCATCCTCTGCATGTCGAGTGCTCTGCCTTTTCATCATGGAAACTCTTCAACTTCTCTATTTGTTAATCCCATCTATCCATCATCACTGGTTGTCATGATAAAATTCCTTCGCATCACCAGCAGTTGAGATTCTTCATCTTCTGTTGCAGTCGAGCTCAACTACTCTGTTGGAGTTACAGGCTCCAACGCTCATCCAACTGTCAATCACCTCCACGAACAGTCAGTGTTCTACTTGCAGATCCCTTGAGATTCTTCACCTCTTCTGTCAATCACCCCAAAGTGTCTTCGAGTCCTCTGGCAGAAACCATCAGTGGTTTCTGGCAGTTACACTGTGACGTGCAATAGTAGCCCTCTAATTTGACTCAATTTCATCTGCACTATTGGATGACTTTCATTAGTCTTGCATTCATTTCGTCATTCCGCTCTTCGACATTCCGCTCTTCTGTGATCAAGTGTCTCGACATTCCATTTTGCGATCCCCGAAATGGAGCTTGGTTGCTCTAGCTCTTTCCTCTATCTCTCATCGATGTGACCAATGGTTGTGACCATAGCCTTATTCAAAAACTACATTTCGCAATTTTGTGTTTCATCACTTCGGCATTTCGATACTCCTGTGGTGAAGTGTTTCGACACTTCAACTCCCAGTATTCGGAACTCTGAAATGGATTCAAATCAACGGTCTGGTACTCCAGTGTTTCTCATTTCGGTGAATCAGCATTTCGATATTCCTGTGGTAAAGTTTCTTGACTCTCCATGTCGCGGTGCCCGAAACTCTGAAACGGAGCTTGTCTGTGACATTTCGCGAATTCGAGTTTCGCGATTTCGGGACTCCTCTAATGAAGAGACTTTAGTCTTGACTCCTCCTACTCCCGGTATCCGAAACTCCGGTATGGAGTCTTTATCATTTCTCGACTTCGGGTTTCGTGACTTCGGGACTCCTTACGATGAGATTCTTTGTCATTTCCATCTCCCGGAATCCGAAATCCCAGTATCCAGTACTCCAAGCGATGCGCCTGTTTCGGGTTTTTGCATTTCATCACTTCAGGACTCCTGATGTTGTGAGTCTCTGACATCTCCATCTCCGGGTAACTGAAATCCCGGTATCCAACACTCCAAGCGATGCGCCTATTTTGGGTTTTCGCATTTCAGCACTTTGGGACTCCTGATGATGTGAGTCTCTGACATCTCCATCTCCCGGTAACCGAAATCCCAGTATCCAACACTCTAAGCGATGCACTTGTTTCGGGTTTTTTCATTTTGGCACTTCGGGACTCCTGATGATGTGAGTCTCTGACATCTCCATCTCTCGGTATCTGAAACTCTGGTAGATGAAACTTCGAGTGATGCGCCTATTTCACAATTTCGGGGTTTCGCATTTTGCGACTTCGAGACTCCTGTGTTGGAGAGTCTCGACTCTTGACTTCTCCATCTCCCAGTAACCAAAACTTTGAAATGGAGTCTTTGTTGAGGTGATTTTTCGAGGTTTCGTAATTCACCTTGCTCGTTAAAGAGCGTGTAAGTTCTCTTGGATCCAACATTGGTCGGACCTTGGGCTCATATCTGACATTCATCAGGAAATCTTCAATGAGATCCATCGCTGCATACTCTGATCTTGTTGAGCTTGCTCTGCAGCGTCTTCCCAAAAGAGTTCTGGTGCCTTCCTGGCACATCCTTCCTGTACTTAGGCCATCATCATTGTTGTACTTGCCATCAATGACAAGCATACCTTCCTGTAAACATGCCAACATATTGTACTCTCGTAACTGCTCGGTTGGGCTCTTAGACTGCCCATAAGTAGATTTGAACCAATATACTAACTCCTCCCAAGTGGAAATAATCTTGGGAGGAAGATCAATGAAATTTGTTGATGCTTTCCCTTCAAGGGAATTAAAAAATAAGCACATACAAGTGTCATTGTCATTGGCTCCTATGTTGTGACAAGAATTAGAAAATGCCACCAACCGTTCGTTCGTAGGGACCGTGTTATTCCCTGGAAACCTAGGGAGATGCTCTTTGAATTTTGGAAGTGATCAAGTAGCAAGTGCTAGGTTTAGAGGAGAGGAAACATGCCACGAAGTAGTAGTAGAATCTTCTTCAAATTGAAAAAGACCATACTTTTTTATGACCTTGGTGGAATTGGTGGTAGATTGGACAGGGACTTGATGGCTATACAAGCTACCAATCACTGACGTGGCTAAAGGTTGAGATTAAGAAGCACCTACAGTTCCACCAAAGCCACCGCTAGATGCCATCTTGTGAACAATAGGTAAGGGAGAGAAAGATGAACTGGTTGAATCAAACAAAGTTCTCCTTAGAGTACCTTGTTGGGTTGACAAAACAACATTTCTTCTTGCTATTTCAGCAATAGGATTGATCTCAGGTGATAAACCTCTTCTTCTCCTAGAGATGTGAGGGTTTAAGGACATGAAAAGAAGATCAAAACTTTAGGAAAAAGAAATTTATGGTTGATTCCTAGGTTTTCTTTACCTAGCTTCCCAACGTTATCAGACACTTATGTCTTGCTCAATCACTGCCCATGAGCATTCAACCTCAACCTGGGTATTAGTGGTTTCCAAAATGGTATTGAATAAGGTTAAATCAATGTTGGTCTGATCTTTAACATGAGCTCAATATTGGGATGCCTTGTAACAGGTACTATCATGAAGAAAAGAAAACAGTCAAAGAATCAAAAGAATAAATATAAATATATTCAATGATAATCAAGCATACAATCAATCAGAGAGATATGGAAGATCTCCCTAGTATGTTCACCAAAATAAATGTTGAGGAAAAGATATGAATTATCTTACTCAAGCATTTTCGAATCCTGCCTGGCTAAGGCAAGATAGTCGAGAATATCACCCTATGTTTTATAGCCTCAAAAAAAATATTTCCCAATCAACAAGTATTAATTACCAGGGCTTAGAATGATTTTTTAAATGAAAACATTGTTGCAAAATATGAAATTTTTATATAATTTTTTGAAAATATACCAATTGCAAAAAATAAATGTGGAGATCAAAAAGAAAAGTAGCCAAGTCACAGATTCACACAAATGAGACATAATAGCAATCTCTTTATTTCATTCCAAGAAATCCAAGTTTCTTTCTCTTTACAAAATCCCTGTGAGGGTATGGATCAAAGTCAAACTTAGATATCCCCGATGAAAACCATACAAAAGAACTCTAACAAAAAGTAAAAAATGAACTTTAAAATTTGGATCAGCTTGCCACAAACATCTGCCAACTTGACTCTGCACAATATCCTTTATCAATTATGAAATTTAATCCATAAACATACAAGTATACATAGACTATCAAAGATAGATCAACACCTCTGAAACAAGCATCTGAATGATATGGTTCAACTTTGAACCTTGTTGTCTACAATAGGACCCTGCTATCAAAAAGAGAATTAGGCCTTTAATGAATTGAAGAATGAATGAAAATTGAACTATCTCATGAAAACAAATGAGCAAACCTTAGTATTGTTTTATCCTTCTATTCTCCTCTTGTTCTTCCTTCTCATTTGGCTTTTATGCATTCCAAATCAGTTGAAGTAGTTCAACTACCTCCTTTAGTTAAGTTAATTAAACTTAACCAATTTTAGTTTAGGGGAAGTAATAATAATAATAATAATAATAATTAAGGGTCTTTATTAAATAATAACTAAGTAGGTGGAACCCCTTGTGACTCCCTTTATTTCTTTACAAAAATAAACACAATTAGATAACCATTTTAAACACATGCCTCCTTGTAGCTCCCATAAATATTTTCAAAATTTGAATATTAAATATCAGAAATAATTTAAATTATATCCAAAATATGTAAATAACCATATTATCCAAAAAATAGTTTGTTGTCCAAAACTTTCTGCAGTCCATTGTCTTCAACAAATCAACCATAAACACATAAATCAAAATCCATATTTTCTACTTTGAGAGGAAATCCTTCTTCTATCACTATTGTCCCCTTTGGAATTCCCAGAATTAGCCTTAGGTTGATTCAAACCTTGAGGCTTAATATCAATAATAACATCGGAACAATCATCCCTCGGGTGCATACGGGAGGACACAGATTTTGCTAAGTCACTTGAAGGAGATGAGGGGGAAGCAACAGCTTTAACTTTGTCTTGCACATGGGGGGCTCAGTTTTAAGTCGTTATCTAGCATGAGAGGACTGAACAAATGAGTGTACAAGGGAAATTTGAGCATTTGGATTTACAGGTGGAGGAGGAGGCAATGACAAGTTGGGCCAACCATGATGGTGGGAGACTATCGGATGAATAATCTCCTTCGTTCCATCATTTTCGGGAAATTCTGGTTGCATAAATACATGGGGAGGCACAAAGATACCAGGGATATTTTGGGGCTAGAAGGGAGGCCTCTCTAGTCTAGGTTGAATTATCCCTTGCCCAATCCAATTGAAGAACCAAGATTGAAAAAGGTGGCTCAAATCCTAAGGATTGACATCAAAATGAATTCAGAATATGGGCCTTCTAGGCCCTCTGTTCCAGTTACCTATTCCGCTATTGTTTCTACCATGACTGCCTCTACTAAATAAACTCATCCTGTATGTAGCAATTCATTAGAAACTAGCCCTTAAAAGACCATACATGAAATTCTCTTTATATGAACAAAGTTTGGATAAAAAATTGACATAAGACACATGCAATTCAATCTATAATAATTATTTAATAATTTCCAAATGATCTGGGAGTGAAATAGGGTTCATGGAATATCTAGAGGGATTGTAATGAGAGAAAAAGTGATAGCATGATAGGGAGTAAGAACACGAGTACTTCTCAACAATTCATTAAATAAATAACCGTGCAATCAATACCAAAATACATCAGCTGCCACCTGTTTTTGTGTCATATCTTTACCATCGCCATACATAGTGTTTAATTTATTTTATAGAACATGGCATGTAAAATGAAATTGGTATTGTGAGGGGGGTATAATGAGAGAAAAAGTGAGAGTATGAGAGGGAATAATACGGATATTGTTCATAAAAATAAATTAAGTTGGACAACAACCATAACTCTGTTTAGACCACAATCCAATAAGAATCCACTCTAAAACCAAAATCATTAAATTGTCCCTTATTTACAGACAGAATGCTTGCTGACTTCAATAAAAAGACAATTCAATTTCCCTGAATTCTTCAATTATATCAATCTTTGCATCTTATACAATAACTATGCAACATCATATTAATCTCATTGCAAATTTCACAATAATATCATAACCATTCGAGCCACAATCCTTCTTGTTCCAATGCTAAACATTTTCCCTTTTGAAACAAAATATAATATGCATTGTGATTCCAAACATCCATATACCAGATTCATTTCTTAAAATCGAATACCAATAGACCCAGTATTAACCACCAACAGTTGATTTTCAATATTGATTGACACAATCCACTGCATTAAAAATCATAATTGAACCTTGATTCAATCACACACAGGTGTCCAACAATATAATCAACATAATTTTGATTCAACAATAGCATTTAACCAATATCATGCAACTTTGAGCCTGAATTTTTCAAAATCGAACATGTACAGGCTTCCTTTTAAAAGAAATTCCCAATAAAAGACAGAGCCATATAATGCGCGAGGAGAACATAACCATATCACACACAGGTGCCTTTTAAACTTAAATGGGACCATGATCATTCTAGGGTTTAACAAAGCAATCGGTGGAATAACCATAAATCATCCAAATGGAAATTCCTCGGGGCTGTAGATAACCCATACCCTCTTTTTCAAACCAATTTATCACAAAGAGGAAATAACAGAGGTTCGATCAAGAGATGGTATTTGAAGTTAGAGAGCCTGTGCTCTTTTTTTACAACAAGTTATCACAGAGAAGCAACCCCAGGTAATCAAGTATAATCTTCGAAGAACAAAGAGCCCATGCTCTTTTAAAATCACCACAGTCATTTAAATTATAACCCCAAAATCTTGACAGATCCAAAAAGTGCCATAGGAGAAACAAAAACAAGTCGAGCTCAACAGAACCAAGTCACACTCAATAGAAACATAACCAATTCATTCTCGATAGACCAGAAACAAGTCATGCTCAACAAACCAGGCACACACATGTGTCTTTTAAACTTTATTGCAGCGAGGTAACGAGAGTTGTCTTAATCAATGAAGAATCCTTGAAGACACAAAGAGACTATACCCCTTCCAAACACCACAGACATTTATAAACTTCAAAAACAAACTTGACAATGAGGTTTACCAACATATCAGTCAGCCACTACAATAGAGATGAGAGGAACGAATACTTAAAAACACTGTAAAATAATGCCTGAGCATGACCCGTGGCCACCCAACACATATACAAGCTTCCATTCAATGTTCTGGGCGATAAAAAGATTCGACTGTGCAATGCTTTCGACAATAGTGAAAGTGAAGTAGATGCTATAACAAAAAATAGCTCGGGGCTTGGCCAAACAAGTAGGAATAATGAAACTCTCAACAGTGGCATTGCAACCTGGAGGAACGAATCATAACAATGATTGAGATGAAAAGGGTTGACAACAACTAATACCCAGACTGGTGGTAAAAACCCACGCAAATAAAACACATAGCTTGTTGCACCATTATCATATTTTCCATAGAGAACTAGAGTAAAACCCCAAGCTGACTGACATGTTTTACACCAAAAAATCAATGCACAGGCTATCCACACAATAAAATCCATTCTTTACTTTTTAAATGCCAAAAGTCCAGAGTATACACAGAGAAAACCAAAACACAACACCATTACATAGTCAAAACTTAAGAAAAACACAGAGCTCATGCAATCCTGAGCCAACAAATCGATTCATAATACAAAGGGACCATCATGGATGGAAAGCAAAGTATCCATACCTGAAAACATCGCTTTGAGGAAAGAGTTGGACTATGTTTTTCCTTTCAAAACTAGAAATTGCGGAGCTTCCACAACCACTAGAGCCGAAAAAAACCAAATGCAACTATGGATAGGGTGACGCGGTCGAGGTTTGTTTGAGTGAGGTGCAGTAAATGCACATCGCTTCCTCCCCCATCCCTATTCAATTCAATGTACAATCCAACCCATAGCCATAGCATCAACCATTAATCCAAACACATATCCATTGCTATGTTCAATGCTATATCAATTGCATAGTGCGTTACCCTAATCATATCAAAACTTTAACAATCACCATATGTTAAACATTACCATATGTGCTTCACATATAATCCTTTATCTAAAGCACATAGTATATCAGCTAGGTCCATCACCTTTCATTTGTCACCATTATATATACCTTATGGTTTATATATAATCTCTTTTGCAATAACCTTAGGACTTATCCATAGTTTTTTCCTCTTTTTGTTTTAAGCTCCCATCTCATCCTTTTGCATAAAAACATATATATAAAATAAACAATCAATGTTTAATGCATAACATAAAACCTATAAAAATAATCCTTTTATCCATAATGTTGTGATAAGTTGCAAGTGACCATCAAAACCATTTTAGCAATGACACATTCAACCAACCATCTTATGTCGCCACAATGAATAAAACCATGACTTGTATCATCAACTGTAGAAGTTTGTGTAGGAATCACCATAACAACAACCAAAATCTAGGAATCCATCATAGAGCCACTGGTCTATAAGGGGGTCCCACCTACTAGTTAATTATTATTATTATAAATAAATAATAAAGTGTAGCAATCGTTTGTGAGCACTATTCATCGTTGCGATTTTAAGCATAAACATAGAGATTTTTCCGTAGGACCAGGAGTCCCTTATAGCTAATATGAATTTGCGTTCGAACCTCATTTATTACTCATATGCATGTTGACCTATACCTATGGGACTCCCAACGAGTCTGGTTTAAGCTCTTTTCCGACTCTCTCAAAAAGAGAAAAGATTTTCGAGTGAAATTGTCTCTTTCACACTCGTAAATTGGATTTGAAAGGATGTCTATTCAGTGGAAGTTTAACCCTTTTTCAAACCAAGTAGACTAAATTTATGAAAAGGGACATTCTTTGGAGTTAAGTTGTAATTGCATCTCATCCTCTCACTTTTAGTATTGAGCCTATCGTCGGTTTTCGCTTTTGCATTATAATCCTATCATCTCGAGAAGTTTTCATCATCATCCAAGCAAAGCCTTGTTTATATCCTTTACAACATGACACCCTATACCCTACGAGGAAACATTCCCCCAAGTGTCCATTTCCTACATACACCTCCTTGCATTGAGCATAGGTATGTTCCACTATTGGAACTAGTTTCTTACCCGCGACACTCGTTTCCTCCTTTGTATCATAGAATTCATTTGACTATGAAAAAACAAAAAAATATGGTCGGGAAAAGAATAATACCTATTGTTGGTAGCATTCGTGTCGCCTTTGAACAGAGCACAAACGTTTGAGTCCACTTGTCATCCAAAGTTTGGGTTTATCATGACCTTAGGAAGATGAGCTCATTACTTAGAGTTTACTCCTTCGACTGGCTAGTCCTCCAGTCCCTATGGAGAGTTTGATTGGTGCCTCCTGCATCACAAAGTTTCATCATTGACTCTATGCTACCAAAGTCTTCCAAATGTCTGATGCTCTTGTTCAAAGGATGTCTAACAACCTATGTCAGCCATTTCTCAAAACTCTTGACTTTGCATGTCGTCCATACGCTTAGTGTGTCTCAGAGTTACATGAAGTTCGAGTCCTATCGTGTACCCTGGTCCTACTTTCATCATGGGTAGGTAACCTTGAACCCAATAGCCGACATCTTCTCATCGATCGCTGATTGGGGAGTTTCCCTTGTGTTAGACGATAAGAAATCTATTAAAAAATTGGGATTCATGCAGTGTCTTGGATGTTGTTAGCCTTATTGGTGGTTTCCTCGCATTTGTTGGTAATTTTCCTTATTGGTTGTTATTCAGAGGGTATTTTTCATGCACTACCTGCATCTGGTGCATGCAAAAGATGCACAGGGTCGTTTGTTCGTGAACATGTTATTCGTCTAAGTTCCTCCAAATCATCAAGATATTGCTTTGTACCTTGTTTTGACTGATGAGAGATGCCTTAATGCTCTCCTTTCAGTGGGTCTCCTTCCATCGAATTTAGCCCATCTATTCTGGAAACGAGACCTAGAGTCCTATGAGTACCTAAAGACTTGCATTCATTAGTGGCAGGTTCTCTCACCATCGATAGTTGGGAATACATCAATGTCTCCTGATCGATGGATTCTTCAAGTATCCAACCTCAACACCTTTATTCACACTTGTAATAATGTACTTGTAAGAATGTACTTGATACCTACTTTCATTATCAGTAGGTTGTCTCGCGTTTGTTAACAGTATACCTTAATGATCGGTAATCAAACGAAGTCTCATTGTGTTCGACCTAAACTCTTTTATTCACATAATGTAGACTTTCACCTTTGATGGATCGTGTAGAAGACTTGAAGACATCAGTTCATAGTCACATCTTTCCTGATTTGTTGCTATCATTCATTGGACCAGTACCTATATGACTTTAATGGTCGTGGGAGATCAGATTGTACTCCATAGTATACAGATATATTCATATTGATTTTGAGGTTGGCTTTCACTGGGCCTTGTTCATGACTATGACAGCCTATGCCATGTATCTACCCTTGTATTTCATATACATGGCCATGAATAGTTGTTTGGTATATTTCCACATGGATCTGCAGTGTAATTCACATTGACATCCATGTGCACAAAGTCATTATGGATTGTAATATTCTTATGGATTGTAATATGCGCCCTAACATCTATACAACATGTGTATACACAGGTTGCACCATTAAATCCCACGTACATCGGGTTTTTTGCCCTAAATTAAAAAATGGTGTCGAGTTTCCATTTCACGTCACGAGATCCATGATCCTTGACCTTCCATATACCGGAAAGGTTCTGACTCAGCCCTTTAGTTCCATTCGAAGGCTATAAATAGGCCATATACAAGTTGTGGAGAAGAGGAGAAGAATTCAATTTTGAGAGCAAAGTTACACTGGAGAAATTATTCACTTCATATTGAGTCTGCATCCCTTTGTCCTTTTAAGTATGAACACATTGTTCATCCCCCAAGATCTTCCCTATTTGATGGAGAGACTCATTGTCTCTCTTATATGAGCTTGCCTTTGGTGGAGGATTGAAGTGGTGGAGGCCCAGCTGGAAGGGACTTAGTTTCTCGGTTCTGAATGTGTCGACACGGAATTTTTTCATTCATACACTTCTGCTGATTACATTTTAATATAAATACTCTTTTCTTTTCCAATTAATGTCTCACAAATATTTGAATTGTTATTCCATGGGCATATTTTCTATGAATATTGATGGATTATGCTATTATATGTGCTAACTTTATATATTATCACCATATGCTTGTGTATCTTGGTTGTTGAGGACAAGTTGCAGGTGTATAGCTTTGAGTCAAGTGTTCAATGGTGGACTTCATTGAACATCTGGATGAGTGTTATTGGATAAATCCGTAAGTGCAGACACAAACCGATCTCCCTAGATCCACCTGGATCTAGAACAAAACAGGACAGAATATACCGCTTTCCCTAGATCTAACTATTGAATTAAATTGGAAGTAAGAAGAAGATATGTACCTTGTAATCGCTTCCTTGGTCTCTGTTGTTCCTTGCTTCACTCCAATGCTCTCATGCAGTTAAGATCAAAACATCACAAACCAACCAAAGTGAAAGAAAATAATATATCCAATAGCTAATCTATACATATGATCAAGGCATTATGTAATAAAGTATAACTAACTTTATGGGAAAGAAACATATTACTGTATCATATTAAATGTGAAAGAGCGATT
>SNQJ01S0021383.1:57860-73640 GCA_010110895.2 Picea sitchensis | reverse complement strand
CATAGGAAAATGCAACTTCTTTTCTCAGGAAAAGTTCTTCTCCCTTCTCTCTTTAAGAACTTAGGCCACTGTGACCCCTCTGAAGGCAACAGATAGGTTTACATCATTAACGATCATAGGGATGATGAAAATAATGTGTAACAATGAGGTAGGATATTTATCTTTTCTTGTTAGCATATTTGTTTATATAGCATACTTGATATTAGAGTTGATTTCTGCAGTCATTTCCATATGTTGTGGTTTACCCCATTCCATAGAGTTATTTTCCTCGTAACAAGTTGTACTACCCAATTACCAAGGTACTAGAGTTTATCTTCCAAAGTGTTGTTCTCAGTGTCACTATAGCATACAGGAAGATGATCGACTGATCTAGAGCAGGTTTTAGGAAACCTATGGGACACTCGATATACCTGGAAGTACGTGGGAGTGATGGTTGTGTACATATTATGCCTGATGTGGTACTACTTGAAGGGGTACTAATAGGGGTTACATAGGTTTCCAACAAGGTGAAACGTTTGTTTCAAGTAACCTCGTAAAACCATGTGTATTTTCTGCCTGTAGTCTTCTCCAGCCGTAGTTTTACCCGTTGAACGACAAATCTTTGCTCTTTAAATACGACAACAATACATGCCTATACCCTTAAAAAACAAATTTCTAGAGCTTCTATAGAGAAAATTCCTCTGATACCACTTGTTAAGTACTAGATGTACTATAATAAACATAAAATATAAATATTGCAACAAATATCAATGGAACAACAAAATATAGAGAACCACGATACCAAAAACGATACCTTTATTGATAGAAATCCAAGTTCACTTGCCTCTTCGAGGGGGAAACCTCCAAAAAAGTAGATATCTATTACAATAATTCTCAAGACAAGGCTTTCTCGTGCCTTCTACTCATATTTACACTAATTCTATCTTCTAAAGAACATTATAGAGGAAGATATTTCTAGAAGCGGAAGCTTCTATAAAGTATTCTTGCATTAGACTTGTTCACATGATTAAATAGGACTTATTAACTAATGCCATCCTTTATTACATGGAAAATATATTATTCTACCTACGTGAGGGGTTAGGGAGGTTAGGTCCCTAACCTCAAATTTGAAACCAAGGTTTGAGAGCATACCATCTAGGTAATTTGCACAAAATTCAAATGGTTGGTGTTGTGCATGGGAGACTGGGTGGCTTGATTTGAATCTTTATTTGGAGTCACATGATGCACATTTTTAGATTTGTTATTGAAATGAAGGTTGTACATGGAAATATCGCCCTTGAAGTTGTCAATGAAATTAGTAGGGTTATAAAGAAAGATTATGAAAAATTGTTTTTTTAATTGGTTGCATGGTAAATGGAAAATGTCCCAAGGATGTTCAAATCAATATCGACGAAAGAGAAAGTGTGACATTCACAAGGAAATGGCCAGTATTTGTTTTCAAGAACAAATTGAATTTAATGTTTTCCAAAAGGTGTGAAGAACTTTTGATGAAATAGTGTTCATGTATTAAATTTCTATTTGAAATTTATAAGGCATCATGATTAATTATTAAATTCTTAGTCAAAGTTATGGGAATATATGATGATATTCTTGATGTAAAGAGTCAAAATTAACTTCAGAAACAAGCTAAAAGTTTAGTCAAGGTAAGTCTAGAAGTCCTAGTCATGTAATAGAAAGCTATGTTGAGTCAAGTTGCATATGCAATTATAAAAAATTCTTGTAAACGTTGATGTCTTGGAAGTTGAGGGTACATGATCGGTGTTAAGTGACACCATTACAAATTATGTAAAGTCATGTAATAAGTTGAATTCAAGTTGAGAGTCTGGAGTCGAGCTTTAAGAAAAGTTAATTCATTCCTATTGTCAATATCAAAGGATAAGTCATGTAAATTCATGACATTAGAGTGTCAATTAAGTTTTCCAATCTAATGTCATAGGTGTCTAATTGGATGGAGACATCCCTCCTCCAAGAAACAATTTTATGCAGGTATTGCAACAAAAGATTTAAATGAAGAATTATGCAAAAAAATGACCAATGATGAAAAAAGAAGACATTAGAAAGAAGACTGATGAAAAGAAAAGATGATGTTGACTCCATGACAAAGGAAGATGGTAGATTAAAGTGCAAGCAAGAAGGGGAATTTGGTGGAAAGATGAAGCCCTACAACTATTGAAGTGGAAAATGGGGAGAAAATAAAAGCTAAGAGAGGAGGTTTAAGGTGAATAAGGATCATAATACCAAAAGATCGGGTTCATAGGAATAGACAACCTAGTTAAGGTATTTAGCAAGGTGGAAAATACTTGTTGATGAAGAAGGTGAGAACATTGAGGCTCGAAGGAAGGTACAAGAGATTGAACATGGATATAAAAATGAAAGGATTAGTAGAAGGAAAATTCCACATAAAGGTGATGCATACTTCATGACAGAGAAAGTTGAAGCAGATGGACTCTTGGACATGACAGAAGAAGCAAAAGGAAAGGGTGTATTGAAGAGAAAAAAATAGTGAAGGATAAAGCAGCGAAGAAAATGGCATGGGAAAATGGACATAAATCCTAAAGTGGCGAGGACAAGGAAGAAAGTTTGATGCAGCAATAACATAATCACATAAAAAGGGAAAAGCAAAGAAGATGAAGAAAAGCACAAGACAGTGGAATAAGGAAGCAAAGTAAGGTAAATAATAAATAGCACCATGTGTAGATGCAGTAAATCCATGAACGAGACATCCCTAAGTAGTTTAATGGTTCTTGAATAATGTTTCAAAAGGGTCTTTCTCTTATGTTTGGATAAAGGCTAGATTAACCTAAGTTGGAATTTTCATATGTACATGATGTAAGTCTAGATGAGACTAGTGTACCCCATGATTTGAATGTTGTATGGTTTGTGGTCAGCAAAACCATTGATGTAATGAATAGTTCTTGGTAAAAACCACTTGTCATGAGAGAGGAATTTCTAAAGGAATGAAGAGTGTAAATCCAGGAGGAGAATCTTGGCTGTGGATATAACCATCGATTCGAGGCAGTCCATGAATGGCATAAGTTTTGAGGAAGCTAGAGATATTTCAAGTCATGAAAAATGGACTTGAGTAGTTGAGCATGAAAAGGAAATTGCAAGTTATGAAAAAGAAAATTGCATGGAGAAAATGGTGAAACAAAACTTTGCAAGATAACAAGGAACTCATGGATAGGAGTCCATGAAGAAGTTTTTGTTCCTTGGGAGTCTGATGCAGGAGCATTGATAGCATAGTTACGGGTAAGAAAAAAACCCAAGATGAGGATGAATATGATGATGATTATGCAAGGGTAATAAAGGTACATATATGCAGACCTGCAATGGAAGAATGGTTGATGAACCATGTAGGAGAAAATGATTTCTAGAGTATTGGTAGATACAGCATTAGGAAACTCATGTACTTTGGTGGATGGTAACATTTTTATAGGGACTTCAACAAACCTTTTTTATATTTGTAGGTACAATATAGGATCAAGGACGAAGAATGAAGAAGACCAAAGATCATTGAAGATCGTGGATAAAGAGAAAGAGTGACATAGGAAAAGAGTATAAAGATGAAGAAGGGACCAATTCAATGAAGATTGCAAGTATTTGTATGAAGGATTAATTCCTAAATTTGTGATGTTTAATGAATAAATTATGTGATTCTTTGTAATGAGGTAGACTAATTCTAGAAGTCTATGTGAGAGTGAGAGATGAGGAGGAATGAGAGAAGTTAGGGATGAAGATATATTGAGTGATTCATGGAGATATTGTGGAGATACTTATGCATTTAGTTTGAACAAAATATCTAATTATGATATATTTGTTATGGTCGCCTATAGTTATATAAAGGGACCATTTGTACAATAGAGAAAAACACATGCGTGAATGATGTTTTAATTAATATAATTTCCCCTTTGGGGGAATTGGAGCATATGTCCTGTAGTCCCTTGCTTTGCATAACATAGTGTATGTATGTATGTTTGTTTGTTTTTATGTTGTGGCTCTCAGATTCATTAGCATTCATGGAATAATAAAGAATACCCTTATTTTCACTGGATATTAGATAATATGTCCCAAAATACTTTTATTGAATCCCCCTCCAAATACACCTTTCCAATTAAAAAACCTCTTATTTTCACTATATATCTTAGCTATCTATTTGTTTCCTAACATTTCTAATACCCCTTTTTATTTCTACACCTAGTATGGTGACATGACACAACTCTTATAAGCCCTCACTAAGGATTATGCGAACTAATCAACTACACTTTTTCTTTTCAGGAAGATTCAAAGAGACCATAATAATGACATTCAGAAGTCGACATTTTAAATCCATATCAGGACCCGTCTTCAGGAAGTCAACGTTTCAAATCCATATCAGGACCCATATGACTTTCTGACATTTAAAAGTCGACGTTTCAAATATATTTTTTCTTTCTTATTTTAAAATTTTAACCAATGAAATGATTGGAGATTAATGGACTCTAACAATAATAATTACTCTGCATCATCCTATGAGGTCAAAAGAGTCCAAAATAGTCAAATTATGTTTTCTCTTCTCTTTACCAAACAAGCAGCCAAATAAAGAGACTAGTAGTAGAGAGGTTGGCTTTTGAGTCACCAAGTCTATCAACATCTGCATCACACTCCTTAGTGGGTGGAGAAAAATCATTTCTATAATCTACATGCATAGATTTGAATGACCCTTTATTTTATTTTAATCAAAGGGGTTTATTACAGAGCCTTTCCACTGGGTAACTTTTTTGTGTGTTGTTGAAATCCTTAATTTCTAATGAAATGTTTGGTTGAATCCTCAATTTCAACAGGTGCTAAATTGATGGGAGAATATGCACAATGAGTCAATATGGGAGAGTTGTGGGATATGATAAGCCTTGTATTTCCTAGATTGCGTAGACAGAGACGATTATGGATAGTTGATAATGAAAAAGAAGAGAATTCAAAAACAATAAATACATCATTATGGATTTCAAAAAATAAAAACTAGTTTAGTTCAAAGTCATCTATTGAACCCTCCCCTTGATATCTAATTCTAGTACCACTCCCCAATACCTAAATCTACAACCCCAATCTTTGTAATTCTAGTACCACTCCCCAATACCTAAATCTACAACCCAATATTTTTAAAAATGCCCGTTACCCAATATATTGCTTTCACTTTTTACCCAATGTATTGCTTTCACTTTTTAGAATTTTAAAACTCACATGGTGTAATATTGCTAAATTAGTGAACGGCGAATGGAATTTGAAGAAAACAAAAAGCCACGGCTTTTAACATCTTCAAGCAATATGGGAGCTTGCCTGTCAAATTCCATCCGCATAAAGCATATGGGAGCTTCCAATCGCACTAAATTAATTTACAGTATGATGACAAATGTCACGTGCAGTGTCTCCCTAGTGGCCAGATGACGATGGTAAATATACAGTGGATATTGGCATAATATCGCACATGAAACAAGTGTGTAAGGACATAAGTGGAAAGCGAATTTCGTTTGTCGATAAATTTGACAAAACTAATACATATTCGACATAAAGATATACTTTTGGTTTTGTTTTATTAAATAAAAGTAAGAAAACATAAAAAGACAAGACATAAATAATTATCTTTCTTTTCTAATTTAAATTTGTTAATAATAATAATATATTATTATTAATAATCTATTTTATGTCCCAACTAAATCCCTTCGTTAGACGGGGTTCTCAAATTTCAAGGTGCTAAACATGTATTTTGACGCATAGATATAGTGGTGTGATTACAAAAGTTTGTTCTCAAATTGCAAGGTGCTAAACATGTATTTTGACGCATGTGCATGGATATAGTGGTGTGATTACAAAAGTTTAGAAAGCAATAAAATATTCACATGTATGTTTTTGAAATTCTTTGAGGATAATGTGCTTCATGTATTAAGAGGTTCACATTTGGAAATTATGTAGTTGGAGTGGATGAGATGGAGATGTTATATGGGTAAACTTTAAATTTTATTGTGTTGATAGGTATTCAATACCTTGAGATATGGAATGCCACTTATGTAATGATAATGTGCTTCATGTAAAAATAGTGTGCTTCATAATAGGATATGATAGCGTGTTTTATGATAGGATTGGGGTGTGTTGATACAAAAGTTGGGTTAGAGTTTTATGCATATTGTTATTATGATGTGTTATTTCATGTTCATCTTGATTGGATTGGATGTGGACTTGTAGCTTTGAAGATAAGTACATTGTCTCTTTGTAGTAGTTTTTTTGGATTATTGTGTTGTTTTTTATTATAAATTCATATTTTTAGCATTAATGTAATTGGATTATATAAAAGTGAGTAAATAATTAAATTAATGATATTTTAATTTTGTCATTTAAGTTATTGTTTCATATTTTAGTTATCAATCGTTTAGTGTTAAAATCATCTTACTCTAGTATCTAGGTATTTTGTTATCTAGTGATTTCCTTATTGCAAATCAAATTAACAACTCACAAAACAAAAATACACTGTTGAAATATTGAACTCAATAAATCTAGTGGAAGAAAAATTGGAAACCAAATCATGCACACATAAACACCAATATTTTTGGGTAGATACCCCTGGAAAAAACCCAGAGGGAAAATCAGTGCTGAGAATGATTTTATTATGCTAAAATTAGGGCTCTTGTAACAGGGATAATGGCCCACTGAGAGAAATATGACTACAAACAAACCTGGCAAAGTCTGATCGATTGTACAACCCAAACCTGCACTCTTTTCGAGATGTACATGTATGTCCTTAAGCGCGCCTGCATATACGTGCCTGTCTCCACTAGTGCCCACATACACGTACAAAAATATTGTATGGAAAACTCTGTACGACGCAAATCTTCCATGTGGCTTCGCTGAACCGAAACCCACTTGCGACAACCTTTGTTCTCTCTTCTCAATGATCCAATCTCTATATGAAATTCCTTCTCCACCTATCCAAGGTCTCCTTGAATCATAGTCCTCCGTGATCGAACCCTCGTTGTGTTGACTCTCTCAACACAAGTATCAAGTATCTTCCTCCTTCACCCTAGCCTTGCTTTTATAATATTGAGTTATAATCTAACCCTAATCTCCAAAGTGATTAACGGTTAAGATTACTTCTCACCTCACTTGAGATTAATGGTTAATATTACATGCTAATTACTTTTATCGTTTTCCTTAAATAACTCAATTAATTAAACAATTAATTAATTAATAAAATAACTTTACTTTAATAATTCCTTTAACTAAAGTAATGCTACCAAGATAGAAGGCTTTTGATGAATTTCACATGTTAGACACCAAGCATATGTGGAAATACCTGTCTGATGCTACATGCATCAACACTCCCTCTTAGCGAGGAAGGTATTTTGCACCACTCCAAGTCTTTCTCTGAAAAACAAAAACTTCCCTTTCTCCAAGGGTTTGGTCAAAATGCTCATCTTTGGAAATATATTGAAGGTTCACTACTCCCTTCTAGATCCTATCTCGAATGAAGTGGTATATAATCTCAATATGCTTGGACCTGTCATGGAATACTGGACTCTCCAACAATTTGATACAACTCTGATTATCATAGTATATCATCGTAGGCTCCAACTCCCGATTAAATAAAAATGTAAGCAATTCATGAGGCCAAATGGCTTCACAACTAGCCATACTCATTTTCATATAATCTACCTCTATTGAACCGAGTGCTATAAAATTATGCTTCCTTTGGAACCAAGTAATCACTATTGATGCCAAGTTGAAGAAACACCCCAAGGTGCTTGTTGGCACATGGGCATACCCATGGTTCAACGGTTCAACAACACACCAACAAAGCCCTAACTATCGGCCCTTTTGGAAACACCTCCGAAGCAGATGAATTCTCGCCCGAGGTAGAGGTAGGGGGGGTTGCAGGAATCGAGTGTCTACAACCTAGCTGGGACAAAGATCTGTGATTACAACACTTAACAGAGCACTTAGCTAACAATATGAATTAGGTTATGATTATCATGTACATCGCAGATTAACCCTCATTACAGATCAGCGCAGTAAAAGTCAAGATCCATCCCTTAAAACCTCTTAGCACATAGCATTAAATCAGATCTGATATTCATCATACATAAAGTATAAAACATCCATAGATCTATCTATCATAAATTAAGATCAGTGCACTAAGCAAATAAATACATGAACAACATGAACAACATTGAAAAAATCACATCAACACAGAATATACGTGGTTCACCCCACTGTGGGGCTATGTCCACCAAATTCTTCTTCTTCTTTATTAATCTTCAATATTTCTACATTCTTCGGCTCCTGTGCACAAAGCCATAGAGCACAACTCCGCAAAGGACAAGAGATCTACGTGCAACCCACCAGATCCTCCTTCCCAAAATCAAGTCAAGGCACAGAGCCAACTCCTTATTAGCACAAAGCCTTACACAGTTTGTGCACAAAGCCTCTTACAATCACTTGCACTAGGCCAACATTAACACTTACAACATATTGTGCACATAGCCCACTACTACTTCTTACATCGCTTAGCTACTTATTTATACATTTACAAAGAGGCCTAAACATGGGTAAAACCCATGGGCTGACATCCCATACCCATTACATAAACCCTAAAAGCCCAAAGAGTCCGCAAAACAAGTGAGATCTCGCGATCTCATCTCCGCTTGGGTGCTCCATCTTTGACCAGCCTATCGAAGTCCCAAAAATGGTCAAACACGACCAATGTTCTCTCAAAACTTGGTCGAGGGCCAACAAGCCCCCAACACTCACCTGTGACTCGTCCCAAGTCACTCCGAGTTGGGAAACACTACTTTGAAGGCCTCGAGCTTAGCTCGAGTTGCCTCTAATTGCAGCTTCGCCAAAGCCTCCTACTCGGAGAACTCCTGAATTACTTTCTCGGTGACATGCCCTTCCAGACGTTGTTCCACTGTCGCGACCACCTGTTCCAGTTTTGAGATTTTTCCTTCGATCTCTTCAAAAAGCGTGTGGGCTTCGTCCTGCACCGGATGGAGTCTCTGTGTCACTTCCATGACTTTTCTCTGGATATCAGTAATCTGTTAATGGACTGCGCATTGCTCCTACAATATCCTCATCTTCTCAACTGCAGTAAGCAGCTTCATCTATTCTTTCACGGTGGACGCCTGATGTTTCACCTCCTGGAGTTTGCTTCCAATTTCCTCAGCTTTGGATCTTCTACAAGGTGCTCATAGGTCTGTCCACTTCGATCACTTAATTGTTTACATTCTGAGGCCAATTCCCTAATTATTTCTACTGCGTTCATGGCAGATTCTTCCCTCTGATCGCACACTTCTTGCAGACTATTAGGTACTGCTTGGAGTTCTAGATCCATTACTCTTTCTTGAAGCTGCTGAATGGCTTCAGCGAGATTCTCCACTTCCATCTCAGTTGACTCTGGTTCCTCCTATGCCAAGCCCGACACAGAGCGAAATGCTCTAGTCACATCCTCTTTGACCACAATCTTCTCTACAAGCAGCTGGTCTTTTTTTTTCTGCATCTTCTCTTTGTCCTCCTCGAACATCGCCCTAATTTCATTTTTTTCCTGCTGCGCAATTCGAAGTTTCTCAAAGGCCTCCTCCATTTCTTGCTTCATGGATTTTGTAGCCTGTTCCTTTTCTTCTTAGGCTCGATGAAGTGGAGCCTCTATTGGATATGCTAACCTTCATAATTGGGCGGGCTCATCCCCCAATTCTGCACTTTCTGATGAAGAAGGCGCAGTAGCTACTGCGCGGCTCGAATGGATAGCTTGTTGGATGTCCTTGAGATCCTTCTCTATTCTTTCATACACTATTTCTTTCTTCTCTTCATGTCTCTGCAAGATATCTTCTGAAGCCTATTATATGGTTGCGATGATGAGATCAGCATCGTCCACTGTGAGTACATTCTTTGACTGGGGATTATTGGCACGATCCTTCTTTCTTGCCAAAGGTTTCTTTGGGGAAACCTTCCTCTTCTGCGATGTTTTTGTTGTGGTGAGGGGATCCTTCGGTGGCGTAGCTTTGCCTTTTTCTTACTTGTCTCCTTTTTACCATCCTTATTCTTGGTTCACTTCGTCTCCTCCTCCTACGGGTGAACTAGGCCTACTTTCCTCCGATGCGTTGTCCCCCTCATCACTTTCTATGTTCTGCACTTCCTCCTTTTTCTTCTTTTTCTTTGCGCTACTCTGTCCATCATACTCAGTCCGAGTGACTAAAGGACTTTCGATGATGTCGGGGTCAGAGATTTCTGCATCTTCCACTTGTACAAGGAATTTTGTTGTCCATTCTTTAGTGATCTCTTCCATGTCTTCATCGGTCAGCTTATAATAAGATTGCAACTCCTCCTTACTTTCATCCCTGCGCGCGATGATGTAGATGAAGGGTCGGTCTGCACGAAACTTCACGAATGGTTTGTATTGATGGAGTGTATTCGGTGTCATCCGTGGAAATGATTCAATGGAACGCTTCAGCTGTAGGTAGCAAGCATGGAAGACAACGTTCGATTTCCACTGCTTCGCCATGTCATTTGTATACCACAAGGTGGCGAACCTCGCGACCAACGGTTCTAATTGCTCAACTTCCAGGAAGGCTGCTCCTTCTGGCATTTTCCAGGTGACAAATGCGATTAAAATCAGTAACCAACTCAAATGAAACTTGTATCATTGGTCCTGTGCTTCGCGACAGTCCTTTGCCAACTCGTTGATGAGGTAACTCACCCAGTTCATCTGCATTCCTTCGACACACTTCCCTGCAAGGTCGACTACGAACCCTATGACTTGTGTTGGACGGTTCTTTTAGATGAGCTTGCTAGATTTAAGATGACAAGCTAGGCGCACTACGCCATCCTAGATGGAGGCTACCTTGTAGCATCACTTTCCCTTCTCTACATTTCCATAGGCTTCCTTTATACACTGTGCCAGGGAGAGATCTGCAACCTTCCCTGGGTAGAATTGTTGAGGGTCCAGTCCCTGCATGCTCAATCCTGTGATGAGGTGGATCAGTTTCGGATCCACAGTGATGCTCCTATCAAGCCACAAATAACCTCCATGGTAGAACGACAGGAGGATTTTAACGCAAACGTTAAACTCCTGATGTTGACTGAAGTGGGGGATCTTCATTACGTTCAGGATCGTTGATCGCAATAGCTCCTTAATCCCAGAAACATAACCATTTGTTGGCACAGGGGCAGACCCAGGGTTCAACGTTTCAACAACGCACCAAAAAAACCCTAATTACCGGGTCTTTCAGCAACACTTGCGAATCAAATGAAGTCTCACCCAAGGTAGAGGCAGGGTGGGTTGCAGGACTTAGGTGTCTACAACCTAGCTGGGACATAGATCTGTGATTACAACACTTAACAGAGCACTTAGCCAACAATATGCATTAGGTTATGATTCTCATGTACATCATAGATTAACCCTTATTCCAGATCAACTCAGTAACATTCAAGATCCATCCCTTAAAACCTCTTAGCACATAGCATTAAATCAGATCTGGCATTCATCATACATAAAGTACAAAACATACATATATCTATCTATCATAAATCAAGACAATGCACTAAGTAGATAAATACATAAACAACATGAAAAACATTGCATAAAGCACATCAACACAGGATATACGTGGTTCACCCCAGTGTGGGGCTACGTCCACCAACTTCTTCTTCTTCTTTATTAATCTTCAAGATTTCTACATTCTTCGACTCATATGCACAAAGCCACAGAGTGCAACTTTGCAGAGGACAAGAGATCTACACACAACCCTCCAGATCCTCCTTCCCAAAATAAGGTCAAGGCATAGAGCTGACTCCTTATTAGCACAACGCCTTACACAGTCTGTGGACAAAGCCTCTTACAATCACTTGCACTAAGCCAACATTAACACTTACAACATATTGTGCACATAGCCCACTACTACTTCTTACATTTCTTAGCTACTTATTTATACATTTACAAAGAGGCCTAAACATGGTTAAAACCCATGGGTCGACATCCCATACCCGTTACATAAACCCTAAAATCCCAAAAAGTCCACAAAACAAGTGATATCCCACGATCTCAACTCCGCTAGGCACTCCATTTTCGACCAGCCTGTCAAAGTCCCAAAAATGGTCAAACACGACCAATGTTCTCTCAAAACTTGGTCAAGGGCCAACAATGCTCTTTTTGTCTACTACACTCCCTACCTAATCTGAGTTTGTATATCCCTGCAACTTCACTCCATCTCCTCCAAGATACCTCAATCCATACTCCACTTTACCTCTCAAGTATCTGAGCACATGTTTTGTCGTGATCCAATGCACCTTCCTCATCTCCACCATGAAATGAATCAAGGTGTTCATAACAAAAAAAATATATGGCTGAGTTTTGACCAAATACATCAAGGAACCTATCAGCTTCCTATATATCTTGGGATATATGAACTCTAAATCTGAGGTGATTACCTTCTTTAGATTGGTAACCATAGGTGTAGCCATCGGTTTATAGTATTCCATCTTGAATCTCCTCAAGATCTATACTACATACTTCCCTTGTCTAAGGAATATATCTCTTGATACCTATCGTAACTCTAATCCCAATAAATAATGCATCAAGACATTGTCCTTCATCTTGAAATTATTAGTTAAATCCTCTTTGCACCTTGCAATAATCTCCTTTGCACATGTGAGAAATAAATAATCAGTGCACAGAACCAAGATGAGTGGATCCACCCCAATAAGTATGAAGTACAAGTTCATATCTACCTCCCTCTTGGTAAAGCCCATACTCTACAAGTATCTATCAATCTTGGAACATCACGCCCTCGATGCATGTTTGAGTCCATACAAGGATTTCGTAAGCCTACACACATGAGAATCCTTCCCATGTACCTCAAAGCCCTAAGGTTTCTCTATGCATACTTCCTCCTCAATGATCCCATTGAGGAAAGGTGTTTTCAAATCCATATAATGTATCCTCCACTAATCTAGGTGGATATTGGTGGCCACCCACCTTTTTCAACTTGCTCAAAACAACTTTCTTGCAATTTTGGCAATTTACTATTTTTAGCAGCTTTTAACTTCTCAGACCATTTTGAGGGCCTAAATGAAAGTTTTTAAGGATCAATCTTTTCAATGATAGCCAAAGGATTTGATTGAGCCCCAAAAATGAATCTCCTCGATGATACCTTTCCAACGATCTATCGTGCGCCCCAAACGGAGATCGTATGCCAAAGTTACGCCCCCGAGAAGTTGATACACCAAACTACCCAAAATGGGGTCCACAAAAATGTTGGCTTTTCATCTTCTGGGGTTAGGGTTTTGGATTTTATTTATGATAAAAATTCCTTTGGAGCCTCATTGTAAAATCTTCTTCTTACGATTGCGAGTAGAGGACACATCTCTTCTCAGAGATAAGCTACCACCATTCTAGCGAGTCTTTCATTGTGTATTTTTACAGTCTCTGTACATTTCTTTCATTAATAGAAATCTTGTATTACTGTATTTCTCTGTTTCTGGAAATATTTATGTGTATTTCATTGTAATATCTCTTCTTTCATTTCGTTCTCAAAAATAACATGGATCAGTGCTATCAGAGCAGGTTGCTCTTGATCGTTTTTCAGTGCATGTCCCCGACAAGGTCCGAGTATAGCAAGTTGGGTCTCAATCTTGTCTCTCTTGAGGACAATCGCTCTCGCACACCCAAGAAACCCTCCATGGCGGAAGAAAATAAAAATGACGGAGCAGAATATTCTATTCATCTGTTGCTTGAGCAATATTTCATGCGACAGATAGACGAAATGATGGAGAATTTTTCCCACATCCTTCAATGCCTACCGATAGCATCAGGAACATCTTCATCAAGAGGTCACTTTGGAGGCACCTTGCCTTTCAAGGTACATGTCAATTTTGATATTCCTATATTTTAAGGTCAGATAGATGCAGATGCCCTAGACAAATGGTTAAATCTATTAGAAGTTTATCTCTCTGTTCACAATTTTTCCGACAGAGAAAAGATAACCTTTGTACTCCTTGAGGCTCTCCCCCATTTCAAACATTGGTGGGAAGCTTACTGGGAGCAAAGTTCCACAGAGGATTTTGGAATATATGGGGTCGAGCCCACTTGGGATTCTTTTGTTGATGTGATAAATGAATAGTATTAACATGTTGGCAACTATGAGGACCAGTACATGAGATGGACCACACTATGGTAAGAGAGGGGCCAAGAAGTTCCAGAGTTTACCAATACCTTCCATACCTTGCGCACCAAGTTGGGTGTCAAATACTTTGAACGACATTTGGTTCTAAAATACCGTGAAGCTCTACACAAATACATCCAAAATAAAATGAATTTTTTGGACATCTCATCACTCGGTGTTGCCTATCGATATGCTGTTAAAATCAAGCAGAAATATAAGCACTAAAACAAATGCGAGTTTAGGTCTGCAAATCCACAAAAACCAAAGTATGATAAAGACGGCCCTAACAAACAATCTCCTGAAAACTAGTGCAAGCCATAGGAAAAGAAGGGTCATGGGAATATGAATAAGGACACCAGAAAATGGTGCGATTTCCACAAAATCCCCTGGCACAACATCGATGAATGTCTCTCAAAACAGTCATTGGTGGCCGAAATCAAAGACAAGGAGTTGAACCCTGATTCAGAAAATAATGACAGAAGACATATCATCGACGCAAACCCCACTAATATTGTTGCAACCACATCAATTCAACTAGGAGAACCAACAGATCCTGAAGAGGGGGGGCTCATTTTTCATTCACATATGTGGGTGAAGGGGACCCCACTGCATTTTATTGTTGATAGCGGAAGAAAAAATAACCTCAACTCAGCAGAGGTCGTCAACCAATTGGTATTTTCGACAACACCACACCCACAACCATACAACATCAGGTGGCTTTGCCAGGGACAATATCTCCGAGTCAGACAACAATGTTGATTGTCATACGACATCCAGCCCTTTAAGGATGCGGTATTATGTGATGTTTCCCCTCTGGATTTATGTGATGTTCTCTTAGACCAGCCATATATGTGGAAGTGCCATGCTATCTATGAGTCTCGACCCTGTAGTGTCATTTTTACTCTGAGGGGTCATCTCTATAGGATACCAGAGGTGGTTTTGACTATTGTCCGACCTAAACAGTGTCGCAAGGTAGTATCTCATACTACAAAATTTAGCTTCTTCACAATCTGTTCAAAAGGAGAAAAGAAGGACACTGCAACCACTATAGCCTTGGCCGAAGAACCTTCTATCTAATAGAAGCAGGTCGATAGGACTACAAAAAAGTACAAATATTCCTTCTGCACACAGAAATCTCATGTAGCCATACTGGTTAAAAAAAATTGACCCTTCTAGCCACAGTTTCATGAAAACCTTCAAAAAGCTAAGCAGTGCAACTTCTCCAACAAGGCAAGCAGCTCATCAAGATGCAAATTCAACAAACTATTTTCCCTCTCCCTCTGTTACTCAACACAATGGAGATCATTGCTTCTTAAGGAGGGAGTAATGATCCAGGTGGATATTGGTGGCCACCCACCTTTTCCAACTCGCTCAGAACAACTTTCTAGCAATTTTGGCAATTTACTATTTTTAGTAGTTTTTAACTTCTGGGGCCATTTTGAGGAACTAAATGATTTTTTTCAGGATCGAGATTTTGAATGATCACCAAAGGATATGATTGAGCCCTCAAAATGAATCGCCTCGATGAGACCTTTCCAACGAGATATCGTTCACCCGAAACGGAGATCGTATGCCAAAGTCACACCCCCAAGAAGTTGAT